>QVRM01001156.1:0-74622 GCA_003439945.1 Dermanyssus gallinae | reverse complement strand
CATCACACGATTCCAATCTTAGCCAACCAGCACATTCAGCAACAATCAAGTTTTGCCATTACGCTCATAAAACAAATAGATTCAGGAAAATGCGCCTTTATTTGGGGGTCTATTTGGTACACAAATCGATGGTGGTTACTATACGTCGCACCCATGTCTTCCAATGTCTGATGAAAATTCCACAGGGTCTCATGGAACTCAGGCATTGGGGGCGAACTTCCCATGGGGAAGAAGACGCCGTACGGAAATCATATCACAAACCGAACCACCAGCGTACCATTGTACCATTATTATTGCCACATAATAAAATTATCCCCATGAATTACGCATTTTCCTGAATGTGTTTCTTTTATGCGCGTAATGGCAAAACGTGGCTTATCATTACAAAAATATGTTATTAGATACATCGCCGGCTATGTATAGGAACACATTTCCTTAAGTCCTATCGAGAATTAGTTGGATCTCAGGTGGAAAAGGGAGCGCGCCAAAAAAAACATACATTTATGTATGTTTTTTGGCGCGCGTCCTACATTGCCTGAAGTGTTCATATTTGTTCTCAGGAGATACAGGTGACTGCGGCTGGTCGATAACAACCACGACGCTCAAGACGACGAGACGACCACAGCTACAGCAAAACTCGAAAGAAGGAGAACAAGAAGAGAACAACTAAGATGTCGGCTTCAAACTTCGATGTTTGCTTTCCGTGCCGCTTTACGCTCGACCTGCACGTGAGTCCGGCCCGATCGCTGATCGCCACTCTCAAGTCGGATGCCGGATCCAGATCGTCTGCGACTGGACGGGTGTCGTCTGCTCGCTTCTAGCAGTGGTACAGCAGAGGCGTCGACGGAGGGGCCGCTGTCACCCACGAGTGTCGTATCTCGTCGTGCCAGACCTGTCGATGCCCAGCGCGGCCACGGTGAGTAGTCGACTCGGCGCGATGTCTCGTGGTTGCGTAGCATACAGAGTTGCATCACCGCAACCGTTCTCTTCTCGTCTAGACACAGCGCAAAGCACGATACTGCTGAATGTGTATGCCGATGTTCCGTGATGTTTGGGGCGGCTTTGTTTGCTATGTAGACGATCTTGATGAACCTTATTTATGCACTTGCATGTATGCATGTATACAGGGTGTTCCGAAATTAAGTACACGCATTTTAGGTTGTGGTAAGATTTGTTCATAAAATATCTTTACTCTCTTTACTGATGTGAATGGTCGGACATCACTTCACAAAAGGCGCCATTGCGGGTGAACAAATTGTTTGGTGGAGAAAACGGACATACCGCCGTGTTTGGCAGTGTCGTGTTTTGCTTCGTATGGAGGAAGCCACTCATTCGTATGGAGGAAGCTACTCAGCTACAGGAAGACAAATAGTAACATTAAAAAATGTTTACAAAAATTAGGGATCTGGCCCATCGACTTTTCTAACTCTCAAGTTTAGTAACTTGAAGACTTAGCGGTCAGCCTCCATAGGATAGCCACAAGAATGTACTCTTTTCAGGGATGATTATGGTACCATATTTGTGGTGGTTCAATTGATATGACTACCGTAAACCGTCTTCCACCGCCACCCGAATTAGAGCTTTCATAGAGTCCAGATATACACCAGCCGATTGACCCCTCCACCTCAGAAGACCATCCGCACCCATATAACAGAATAAAGCAATTGCACTTTCACTTATAAAAAGACATTTCCCCCCCCCCCCCCCATTTATTCGGAAAAAGGTCCTTCTTAACAAGTTCAACGCTAAGATGGATATACTTGATTTGGGTGCGCCATATATATGTATATGTGCATGTAGTATATATATATATATATATATATTTTTTATAGAGGCAATTAGTAAAATACGTGATTCACACCGGGCGTCATTGCTAAAGCCACGGTAGTGTGGGACTCACAAACCCACGACCCACCAGTCATCTTGTTTGCCCTTTGTCAGGGGGTGGCCGCAATACTGTGTCCTCGAGATCACTTCACCTGACCACTTTTCTAGCCATTTAGGCTGCTCGACTTTGTGTGGTGGTTATTATTACCGCGGCGACAGTTTCTGCAGCAAATCTTCCTTACCATAATCTAGGATTCATGATCCTTGAGGAGCGTCTCTACAAGGGCTTGGCATGACAGTGGATTCCCCAGTCGTAGGCTCCGGAACAGTAGCTTCTCGCTCAGTGTCGAAAAAAGCGCAGCGTTGTCATAGCAGTGCCTTAAATCATCAGCCTCCCCTGAGTTGCACATTAGTGATTCCCTCCATTACTGATTAGTGTTCCCTCCGTCCGGCCGTTATTTAAGGGTTTCCTTGATGCCAGTTCTCTGACACTTAGGACTTGTTTGGTTGCTGTGGAAGCCGTGCAACTTACCCGTGCTATGCTAAGCGTCATGGGTCTTTGAGTCTTGTTGAGGAGGAGGCGGCGCGTTGTAGCTCTGGAAGTCGTGGGCTGCCATAAAGGCAGGTCGTATAACATGATGCCGTCTATTACTGGTGCGGAGAGACGGTGCCGAAAGTCGGTTGCTCCTCTGGCTCGTAGTAGGATTTTCCATAGCTCTGCTGAGGCTTTGGCTGTTTTCTTGCTGCATTGCGCACATGAGGTGTTTTTGTGAGAGCCCTATCCAGGATTACGCCCTACGTACTTGACCATGGGCGTAGGCGGCACTGGGTGACCTTCCAGTTTAAAATTTGAGGCGATGATCCTAAGAGTAAAAGACTTATCCAGGCGGTTGTGCTCGGTGAGATTGATTACAAACGAAAACGTAACAAGGAAATGCAATGGTCTTAAGAATAATACTTGGGAGCCGCGTATGCAATCGTTTCGAGAGCATGTACGAAAATGACGAACGATGTCCACATTTTGTGTCTATTTCTTCTGGTGCAGGATTCGAAACCTATGGTGCGGCGTGGCCAGCGGGCCGGCCTGGCGAAGCGATCGTCTTTCAACTAGTGAAGTTCGAAGAGTTGCCGTTGTCTCCTGTTAGGGGCGAGGTGCTGGAGTTTCACGTCTCTCGCGAGTTCCTTACTGAACATGAGCTCGACAGCACGGCGGAATACGCCTTTAAGGTAGGCTTGATTGTTATAGTGATCACTTTATTACCTTCTGATTGTTGCTGTTTTCTTACACACATATATATATATATATATATATTATAGATATGCCAGGTAAAAGGAGCTGTGCCTCTAACAGCGTGGAAACAATCCGAAGTGAGCCGAACATATTAACCTAAACGGACAGAAAATAGAGTAAATGCAGTAGAGTTTATCATTAGAAATCTAGCAAGAGCCGGACGGCCCTCACAGATGTATGCTAGTGGGCGTTGCCACGAAATACGGCGCATTTAAAATGACACAGTTCGTATTCTGACGATGGCTTGCTTCGGACTTAGGTGCTTTTAGCTTACTTTAAAACGTAGCGACATTGGCAGAATTCCACAAAAAGTGAAAATATGCAAATGAATCATTGGAAGCTGGTTGCCAAGAGTGTAGCATCGGTGTGATCAACATGGTTTACACGCACTGCACTTTAGTGAGTAGAGACATGTATAGTGTGTCCGAAGCAGAAGCTCAAATTTACGGACCATCAGGAGCGTTTAAACCTTGGCTTTCGAGATTATGCAGCATGATGCCGAGTTTTTGAAGACGTTTATCTTGTCCGACGAACAAAACTCTCTTATCTGGGAAACCGAGAACTCTAATGCGATTCACGAAAAGCCGTTACGTGTGCCATATGTGGCGGTCTTGTACGACCTTTAGTCCAAAGAAATTATTGGACCTTGTTATTTTTTTAATGGTCAGCATGATCCTTATTGAAGCATGGTTCTTAATTGTTCTTAGCCGATCCGGACGAAATTGATGCGATAGTTTCTAACTTCACAATTTGGCGTCACAAGCCACACAGCCGGGGAGACAATTGAGCTTTTGAGAATGAAGGTCCCGGACGGGTAATCAATAACGGGTAGTTAAATTTCACTGGCTCTCAAGGTCTTGCCATTTAACGCCGTTAGACTTTTCTGCAGGGTTCTGTATTCACACGTTTTCAACACTCTTTGTTTTATGTTTATTTGCAAATGCGCTTTATTTTTATGCAACAGTTTATGACCTGACGCACGTTTGCTACAAGGGCATAGCACGCCAAGTGACATTTTGTTTTTTGGCGTTAAGTTGCGACTTGCTCCGATACGAGCCAGTCGACCAAAGAAAACAGCAGACGAACGCAACAGAAAGTTGACATGAGGAGCAGCAGTGCAGCGTGGAAGGCCCGAGGCAACTGAGAATCCCTCACCTTTTGCACAAGTAGCAGCATGGGGAGAACTCTACCTCCTTCGCTCTACGGATCGCTCTACCCAACACGTGCAGCAGGAGAGGAATTGAAGAAGGGAAAGAAATGCCCTCAGAGAGAAGGGCCGTACCGGAGAAATGTTCACGGAGTACCTCTTCTTGCCGCCAAGAAGAGCTATTAACGACTCTAGCACAGCCATTCTTCAAAGACTATGCAAGAACCCGCAACCGCCCCCCAATGGTCAGGTCGATACTAACTATCGTGCAACTGTGCAACTGTAACAACATTATCTTTTCCATTCCTCTATGAATCCAGTCATCTCTTGAGACAGTCGACGGTTTAATATTGACAGAATCATGAGCAAAAAGGTCACTTTTCTTGCCATTTTTTTACCGCCACGCGTAGAAGTCATACAGGACATGTATATGAAGGCGCTCCTGTCTCCATGAGGAACTCGGTGATAGATCATCTCCTCAATAGAAGTTCTATAGGTACGCCCAAAAATCCGCGGGTGGTGGTCTATCCACGCGTCACGTATTTGTACCGTTCAAGATAATACTCAATTTCCCTTCGTGGTCAACGCTAACTCATTCGCCAGACAGTGGAGGCTCAACACGAATACACTTTAGAACATAACGACAACCGCAATACAATCGTTCCATACAGAGCAGACTCTGGAGCAAAGGCAAACTATGATGTTCTCAGCTCGGCCGTCAGGGAGTGCACAGCTCTTGATCGAATCGAGGGCGCCAACTGATCTAGCAATGGTGCGACAGCAGACCTCCCGGTGGAGAGAACCATCTGTGTTCGCTGCTGCCTTTCGCAGCGGTGAACGCCCCCTGCTCTGGAGAGGGCCGAGCCACCGTTCGGAAGGGGGGGGGGGGGGTAACGCGGGGTGTATATTCTGGGGTGTAATGCGGAATCGCGAGGTGATCGCGTTCGATCGTGGGTAGGAGTAGTGTGGCACCCCCCTTCTGAACCTCGACAGGTGGGAGGAAGGGGGGATCTGCTGGCCTGTCAATTCGGGCTGGCAGCGCTCCTGCCATATGCCAACTTGTAACCTCCGTTGGCGGCGGGGGTGTAAGTATCTCTCTGTCTTTGGTACCCAGACAACAGACATCTCACTTTCTGTGAAAGAGTTATAGAAGCTGCAGCCAGAATGCAGCTAGACCCTTGTTGGTCAGAGCCATGAAGGCGTATAGGGACTCGGAATCCAGATTCGGGGAGATTCACAAGGCAAAGCTGCTGGAAGATGCAGTGCGTACCCGCCACGCCTGGCCCTGGCACCCTAGACCAAAAACACCAATCTACGTCCAGTCAAGACTGCAGTTCTGAAGGAGGTTCAGTTCGAAAGGAGCCGAGAAGCCGAGGAGTGGATGAAAGGCCTGGAAAAGGAGTTCAGCGTGGTTGAAGTCATGGACTACCTATAAATAAATCTACCCGTACATCTTGGACTTACGAAGAGATACCCAAGGAAAAATAGACCCAGGCAATCCAAAGTCATGGAGGGTAGAGAGAGTTGTGTCCATATGCTACTCTTTAATGTCGCCGTACGGCATCTCGCCTCTTACTTCGAGTACCGTGAAGCTATATCAGAAGAACAACATGGTTTCCGCCACGCCTAGATCACTTCTGACAGCATGCGAACTTCTCCTGAATGACACAGAATAAATAATATTATATATATATATATATATATATATATATATATATATATATATATATATAAATATATATATATATATATATATATATATATCAGGTTGCATCCATGTTTAGAAAGTGCTTTTGCTGTGAAAATGATGTGCCCTATCTATTTTCTGTTCTATCTGCTCTTCTCAAGGAGTTAGAAAACTGCCCTACGCTGCAATTGATCGTACTTCGTGGTGACCGCGATTCCGTTTCCGAAGCACAGACTCGCGAGTGGCAGAACAGGTGGGTACTTAGGCGTATAATCTATAAAGATAATGTTTTTGGTCTATACTACCTTCATAATTATCTGTGATATCTCCTACAATATGTTCATACGTTTTTTTAAATATCTTGTATAACATTATCGTATTCAGTATTCTATAATTTCTTCTATGATGTTCATATTTGCATTGTTGGATCTATTTGATATTCCGTGGACGAAATGGAAATCCTCACTGCCTTCAATACAGGATTTGACAATTGTAAGAATACTGGAAGGGGTAACGACACGATCTTTGTAAAGGTATTATTGAAATGATGTGCGTTTGCTACAGTGCAGCTGCGCCAATAATTAAGTCTTATTATACTACGTTGATACATACACAGGTAGTAGTAGATTTTTCTGACCAAAATCGATCACATCTATATTGCTGCTAGAGAGAATGCTCCGAGACGATATTACGAAGTTTCACTATGACAAGTGGCTGAGACGTGAGTATTCTACTTGTTAAGATCGCCGAAGAATTGCGGGCAAGTGATTTGAAAATAAAAATTTCATGTTGTATCTTGTAATTACGCTGCTAATATTCGTCACGACGTGACACGATGTTGGGATGTTGTTGTTGTTCTTGTTGTTGTTGCAAGAATCTGTTTTATATTGGCAAGTTTAATACTCTGTACACGATGTTCCTTAATCGGTAGCTATAGAGATGACAGATTAAACTAGGCACCTTCAACTACTGCACATATAATGGCTCCTGGGATATATATATATATATATATATATATAGCGTACATAACTATATGCTAAGGCAACTGTTAATATTGCAGGTGGTGTGAGACTTTAGTCTGCCCTGGCCGGAAGCTTGACGGCCTTACGGTGGTGGAAACCCAACCTACGATCTTTGGTGTTATCACGCTGAATACTCAGGTTCTTGTTATTGAGGTATGCAGTTGTGCACAATTTCGTTAAAACTATCGCGACCGTCTTGCCGAGAAGTGGAGCTTAAAAGGCGGCGCAGCTTCACTGAAGTCACATATTCATACACACATGCAGTTGTAGTGGCCTTTACACGTACCTATTATTACATTTGTGCATTAATTCTTGTTTAAAGGTCCGCTATTTTTTTTCAAAAACAGATGAACAGATTTATTGTCATAGGCATACAATTATGGGGAATAAAACAGTTTCTACGGGATCTCCGGAAGCCCTGCGGCTGACGGAAGAGACCCTTCCACGGCCGCGGCGTCCGCTATTATTTATCACGTTTGGAGTCACAGAAGTGGTATATATCTATATATATATATATATATATATATATATATATATATATATATATTCATTAATTTTATATGATTGTATAACCTAGGCATTCGAGTTTATGTAGGATTAAGAGTGACAGGCCTTTTTAATATGTTCGTAGGGCCACCGAGGAGAAACAGGGATGGGTAGACCACTAGGACATCGAGTCCGACGTTGCAAGTCTCGACAGCCGCTTTCTTCTGGAAAAAGCATTTCATCTTCGCCGAAGGCTCCCCGCCAAGAGCCACCATTAGTGGCATCGGTCGACGCGAAGGAGTTACTGCAGATCGAGCCTCTTCTGTGGGCATCGCACAGATTCCTTGAAGTAAGTGGAGTTCTTCATCTGGCCAGAATCATCAACGTTGGTGTCCTTGTTGCATGACTTAACCTATCGTTATTTAACCAATGGTTTATGCGTGGTCATTTGTCAAAGTTCTGACTTTACTCTGTGCACGCTAGATTGTTAGTTGATGTATGCTAATGTTGGCGTCGTTTCTGATGTAGTTCTTGTTTTCTCTTGCTGAGTTTTCCTTTGCTGATGCTCAGCCTGGAAACGACAGTCTCCAAGTCCAGTCTGAAGTGATCTGTCTTTTCCTAAGTTATACACTTATACGTCGGCTATTTATACACTTCTTTATATATATATATATATATATATACCGTCAGGGCATGCTAATCTGTTCTTGCCATATATGAACGTAAAGGCACTTAACGGAGCCCCCAAGGACATCGAGGACTCGATCGATCCCGACAGATGTATCTATGTATCATCCAGTACACTCAATCGACTGCGTTTGGAGCCATTCTCGTGGGCACTTGTCGACGTCGGAGGCGTCTCACGGGTGGTTCGCGTTGTTCCATCCGCCGCCATTGAGGTAATGGCAGACACTCGGCTAAATTACTACTCCTCATTACACTAAGCTCACTAGAGTATTGTGAACATATTAAAATGTTTCAATATAATTAGTGCCTATATTTTAGAATCGTTTTTAAGTGGATACGCACGGTTTATTGAAGGGTACAACAAAAGCATATAAACTATATATGTAAAGTGTATATGTATATATTAATTGGGTCAACTGGCATAGGACGAGCCGGATGAGGGACACCTTCTACGGTTGCACGCAAGTCCTCAGCTTGTGTTGAATCTCAGCGGAAACCAACTGGCGACAAAGTGCCGGTTACGCGTTGTTAACAACTACCCCACCGAGTCAGCCATTGAAGTGAGTAGTGCTCCGGAAAATCAACTTTTTTACGTAATTTATGAGTATTGTAGTTTTCGTTGGATGAACTTAAAGAAAGCGGAAGGCAAAGCTAATTTAATTCTGCAGCTGTTATTTAGTAAATTTGCTGTTATTGTTCTTATTATTACTATTCGTAATTGCTTTGGCAATATGCGCGCTGTGCGCGTCACTATAGGTTAAACCAACTTTCTTTTCGAAAGTCTGTTTTGCTGTGCCCGCGTTTTCCTGGGCTTTTTTTTTGCAGTTGATTACAGTTTTGCGTTCTTTGTTCTCTTTTCCTCATATATATATATACAGTTAAGTGTGGCAATTATCAAGTCACCGTCGTACAACCACCAGGCGGACTTCGCGCCAGTTCTACAGTGGCATTTCAAACGTCGACCGCGGTTGCTTGCCAAAGGCGACGTGTTTGCAATCTCTATGCAGGAGTTTCTCACCGAGTGCGCGCCAGACCGCTGCGTTGCGTACTCAGGCTTCGCCGATGACTCAGTACTCTATTTGCGAGTTGGCATGCTGGCCGGTGGCGATAAAGGCGAGCCCGAATCACTCTGGTGTCACGAATCCCGCTGCACTCTCTACCAGAGCGGTGCGACCGTCGCTAAGGTAACATCTATATATATATATAATATATATATATATATATATATATATATATATATATATATATATATATATATATATATATATGTGTGTAGCAAAATATATATTTGCGATGTAAAAACATGTGCACAGCCCGCTCGGGGCATAACTCAAGGCGTTAGGTCCAGGCTTGGGCTGGTCCACCTAACCAGGGTACCTCTCACCAAAGCGGCATTGCCCCTCTGAACATCTAACGACAGACGTTGCAGTAAATATTCGCCCGCCCTCTTGTCTCCTGTAGCAAGCGCCAATTTTCTCCCGACAACCCAGGCCCCCCAATGCCTTGAATACAAGGAGTGAGAACAAGTGTGGATAGCCAACGCTTGAATACTCTCTGCACTTGGCTGCTTTTGATATGTTTTTAAGTTTTTTTTGTAAGGCTAGTGCCTGTGTACGGTTTGTTTTATGTCATGGCTAATTTTTAATCCAGTCCGGCAGTTACCTTTTCTAAATTGGAAACCATGCAAACCCATTTAAGAGTGGCCGGTCTAAGTCTCGAACCCAGTCCTCCCGAATGCAAGGCAAAGGCTTTGCCACTAAGCCACTCTTGCTATATATATATATATATATATATAAGATCGACAACTTTTGTACATCGCAAGTCGTTAAATGTATCATTTTTCTTTACAGCAATAACAAAACATCTTCATGTATGCTGGTATTAGCAGCAAAGAGAACAACAGATCGATATAAGCGACAATTTGCTTTTTGGCTATCTACGTGGCTATCGACTGGTGGCGACTGGCATCGATGATGACGAATTATTCGAGTTGACGTTACGTCAACGAGCCTGTGCAATACGTGTGATATTACGTATAGCGTACGCTCACGTCCGTGTGGGTATCGATACACGCGATTGCAAAGCAAGATCTGCCTGTCGTCTTAGCGAACATGCTGACTCCATCATCTTGTGTGAATGGTCAGGTTCCTCGGTGCATGGAGCTCGTCCTGAACCGCTCGTACCATCCCGTGTTTCGGGCGCCGACGAGCGTCTTTCCCGACGTAGACGAGTTGCGAGGTTTGATTGGTCTCTTCTTCGCTCGGATCCAGACATGCCACAGCTTAACGCCTCTCTTTCTCATATCAGGTGAGCCCTCCTGGCTGTTCGAATTACTAGCAGCGGCGTGACGTTGCTAGTAAATGTGTTAGCCTAAGGTGACAGCAAATGCTTTTGAAATATCTATTTACGTTCCAGCTCCGACGCTCGCTTAGCCAATGAGTTGACGCTTATGTTGTTGTGTGGTATCTGAAGCGAATATATTTATTCATAGATTACTAATCTTGTTATCTCTTCGAAAGTAGGAAGTTTGAAGGCGAAAGTAAAATGGATTACTGATTGGCCCACTTATTACTTATTCAAGCAACTGGCCTGTCCAAGCAATTTTTCTGTCCGAGCATCATTTTTTTTCTAGAAACTCTTGTAAACTGAGAAGTTGTGTTTAGACAAATATCTTTTCTATGCAATATATAGGCGTGTCCGGTGAAGAGAGAGAGATGATCTGTTAAGCACTCTCATATATGATAACATTATATATTGCCGTCGTAACTTGCCTGCCTTCAGGTTCGCCGAATTCCGGCAAGAATCTCGCTGTGCACAGTATTGCGATGGCACTGGGTCTTCATTTGCACACAGTGCTTGGATGCGACCTTACCGGCGACACCCCAGCTGTTGCAGAAGCCAAAATACGAAATGGTCTTGAAAAGGTTTGGAAATCGCCATCGAGGGCACAAGTGTATCAATATTTTGCTCGTTTTCGCACTTTGCGCGTTTTTTTTTTGTGAACGCGCATTCTGGCGAAATAGGGTCATGCGTCCATTTAAGCATCAAAACTAGAAACAGCTGCTCTTCGTGTGTCTCAGCTGGTAGAGTTTTCGGCCGGTTGAGAACTGCAGAATTTTGCAGAGACATTTATCTACTATTAACGTTCCTCTTAGTCTTCCATTGTTTTGCCTGGAGCATTTTCCTTATTTTTGATACTTGTGTGATGAGTCTGGTAGTCTCTTGAATGAATCTTCTTTTCTAATTCCTTAACCTTCATGCAAATGTTCTGTCTCTGTTCCGTTTTCTGGAATGATCTCTGATCAGTTTAGGTTAGATGCCGGCTGTGGTGATGTAGTTAAGAGCCGTTTGCTGCTCGTTAAGCTTTTAAGCGTGTAATATGCGAATGATGACGCCACCTTAGAGGTCGTTGCAAAGGGGTCAACTGTTTAGAAGAAATGTTTAGCGTCTGATTGTCAATATCAGTAAGCATGAATGATGAACAACACAGTTGTTGACGCAGAAAAAAATTTAACTTAGATTCCACAGCAACACTCTTACTGCAAAAGAGTGCTTGTTCGAGCTTGTGTATTTGGCTTGGGTCAGGATAGGGCGATTGCATCAAGGTGCTTCTATAATCTTAAATCAAGGTGCCTGCTGTTAAGCTTATATTTAAAGCCGGTCGCAGCGATTTAAGGTTATCTGAGCCTGAAGGTCATAACGGCGCACAGTGCGCATATAATGTTGGCCGACCTGCCAAACGGCCATATCTGATTGGACGAAAACACAATGGTATTTGGGTTCTTAAACCATATCCCGTATTGCGAGATGTCATATATACTACTGTGGCACGTACGGTAATAGGCGTCAATGACTTGTACGCAGACTTTGTAGGTTAGAAAAAAAATGATATAGCTTAATGTTTGCTCTGATGATGATTGTTCTGAACATGCAGTTTCCAATTCCAGTGTGGAAGCGCAATTCTCTAAGGGCAGTTGACACTCGAGCCCTTTATTGTAATGACTATGGCTTTTATAAGATGGAGCGTGCAGGACTTGCATTGCTATTCAAGCATGTATCTAATCAGTCATATATAGTTCTGTTTCCGCGCAGTCATAAGTACGTATTTCATTTTGCCGACATTGGGCATGGGCGAAAGTATGTTAATATGATTTCACCCAACGTATAGCCGGACAAGATCTTTTTTATATTAAATGCAGCAATTTTAACTGGAAATTCTTATCTGAACTACTTATTGAACATTTAGGTACAATTTATACAAATATCAAATAAATTAGAAGGATACTTTAAACACATTTTTTCCAGTCAGTATTTATGTGCATCCGTTTTGTCAGTAGATTAGGAATGTCAAAGATACATCTTGTTGATGTATGTTTGGCGAACCTGTGTGTACTTGGTTAGGCCCTGTCATATGGTCCGTGTCTACTACATGTCGTCAACATCGAAGACATCTTCAAGCACCTTTTGGATGCAGCGGACACCAGACTTGTCAACGCGTTTCTCGAAACGCTCTCGGCGCTCAATCGGAACGTGAATCAGGCCCTCTATCCCGTTGTTTTCGTGGCAACATCCAACGAATGCGACAAGATTCCTAGCCAGGTGAGATCGGAAATGTTTCATACAGGTTCTCATACTCTCTGCCTGGTAACCTACTGTCTGGTCGGGTCGTTGACGCACACCGGATTTTTATCAGTGATATTACTTTATGTCCGAGCACCGCCCTGATGACTGCGAGTTTAACGGTGCGCATTGATAATCATTTGGTATATATATATATATATATATATATATATATATGCATATACATTTTTAAAACAAGTTTAACACGAGTCTGCGAAATTTGGGACCGCTTCATAATTGGTATGTGCCGCGCCATGATTAAACCCGTGGTTCCTCCTATGCAAGAGTCGCCCGCCGTCTTCCCACAATGTTTTGTCGACACATATGTTTATGTATGTATATATATATATACATATGCAAGGACGTCACGAGGTGCGGTGCTGTGAATTGCTGACCTTACATTCTACTAAATAACAATGCGACGACATGTATTACAAGTGTATTTTACAACTTAAGTCAAGGTCCACAACAGTATAGCCAATTGCTGTAAGCCACTTTTACTTTACACTAATGTTTACGTCGTGTCTGGATTATAGCATTTAGGCAGACCTGCATTTGTGGGCAGGAAATCTAACGCCATCTTATTTTCCCGGTCTGGCGATATAGCTTGGTTCGAAATTACGACACCTTGGATGCTTTCGTTTACTCCGAACGTTTAGCGACTCCTCCCGTCGCTACTTCGTGAGCCCACAATTTTATAGGAGACGCTAAAGCATCTCAAACAGCTGCAGTTATGTGTAAAGCGGAACTAATCGGTGGTCCGTTATTGGTTCGTTAAGATTACATTTGATTTAGGCGGGTTTCCTCGCATTCCGCCCTGAGCCGCACTTTTCTTCTTATTCTGTATTTCATGTTCACCGGATGCCTATCGATGTATGTATCATTAATATTATTCTAAACGTGGCTGGCAACAGACTTGACCAACAGCCCAGATCGTTGATGTTCGCAGGTGATGTCGGCAGTGCTTTATCATCTCACAGTGCCTCCTATGTCCAAGGCGGAGCGGCGGCGTGTTCTTGAGCTTCTGCTAGCCGATGACGCTCAGGCCAGCTCCGTCGATCTCGAGTCGATTGCCGAAAAGACGGCCGGTTTCGTACTCGGCAACCTCGTAGCTCTTGTTGATTTTGCCCGCGACAACCGTTGCCTACGACATTTTAAAAGGTAGTCAGTCATTGTGTGTGTGTGTGTGTGGACACTAGAAAGCGAAGAGAAATGCAAACATAGTGTTAATTGAGTACGCGTTGCGTATGATCAATATATACGATTGCTTGTTTTGTTGTTATTGGCAGATCCTCTATACAGTTGAATGGAACTGTCATGATGTAAGTCGCGTACATGAATAAACAACTAATAATTCAAACGGTCTAACATTAAGAGTTATTCTATATGTAGACTGCGTTATGACAATTAATAATAATTATTGCTGCAATGACAGACGCTCAGGACTCTCAGTTGGGACAGAACTGTTAAATCTTAATGAACCATCGTATCGAATAGACAGCGATATATATATATATATATATATATATATATATATTATGATGAACACTATTTCATTGAATTTTGACACACTAGACTTTATTATGATGTGATATGGAGCAAGCGTGCGATTACCTAACTAGGAAGGATTTTTTTACCGTTAGCTCTTAAACGTCCCTCTCAAACCTACAATTTTAGAAGTTTTTGCAATATGCCATATTATAGGCATGTCTCATAAGAAAATTGGCGGAATAAATTCTTATGAATTTTATTCTGCTACAAGTTTGATTTATGTGTTGGGGGTGGTCAAAACGGATGCTCGAGACATCGCTGAACGTGACTACAGGAAGCACACATGTTGGTCGGACAGCCTAGGTAGAAGACTTTATATTTTAATACATCCAGTGCTTTCTTTAGCTTATCTCATTCGATTCTAAACAAGGTATTTGTGCCTCTACCCTTTTTTGAAAGTTATATCTAACACCACTAAAATGTATTTTTGTGTAATTTCAACAGAATGACACTAACGATGATAACAAGTTGGAGTCTTGCCGACCCTATACTCACAATGGAGGATCTTCTCAGGGCTATTAAGAAGATTCAGGAGAGTCATAATAAGAGCATTGGTGCCCCCCACATACCATGCGTGAGGTAATGAGTTGATCTTATTTTAATTGCAGTCTGCGCCTTATCAAACCGATGGGCCAAATTATTTTTACATAAAACTGCCAAATATGGTGATGTAAACAACTTCTATGTCAGTTTGCTAATTTACAGATCGCCTCAGCAATTTTGGCTGGGCAATTTGCTAGCAAATAGCCAATAACTAGGAAAGTTACTGATCAAGCTGAAAGTTTTCCAAGTATGTAACCTATTGTCAAGTGAAATATAAGCCTACGTGCGTGCGTTTCGACGTTTATGTTCTTTTTAAAATCTAAGGTATTTCCAATGTTCTCCATCATCATCGTCGTCGTCGTCTATTTCATTCGACTGAGTATATAGAGGGCAATTAACATTTGTTGTTTTTCGCGCCGCGCCGTGCTATTCGCTAGACACTAGAAAATTAATATAGAACATTTCAACGAATTGTCTGTCGTTCGCGCCTATCAAACAGGGAGTGAGGCTGTTGTGTTGTTGCATTAATGGTGATAATGCAATACAATCAATGTTGCTTCATTGACAATGTGTCCTCGTATGCTTCATTTGCGTTCTGCAGGTGGAACGACGTTGGCGGCCTTGAGGCGGCCAAGAAGGAAATACTCGATACGATACAGTTTCCGCTCCGCAATCCGGAGATCGCCAGAGGTGTGGGTTCAGTGGGTCATCTGATGCGATCAGGCATCCTGCTATACGGGCCGCCAGGTACAGGAAAAACTCTATTGGCGAAGGCTGTTGCCACCGAGTGCTCGCTCAACTTTCTTAGTGTCAAGGTGAGAGCCACGAGCGATATATGCGGGACGATATTGCAAATAACTGCAGGGCTGGCGACATCAAACGACACATTCCAGCACCAGACACCAGGAGTGTGTTTCTGACGTCGTTGTTCTTGTTAGGTTCTCACGCTGGCTACAAAAATGTTGCAGCTACAGTAGCTTCTACTTGAGCATTTGAAAGAAAACATTTTTCAATCGCGCTTGATGTATGTATATAATGCATAAACTCATATACTGCATAATCAATATGTCAGTAAAGTAATTGTGATGCTACACCTTGTGCCAAGAACTCTCAGCTACGTATATGATGAAGTTTTAAATATCTCATGATACGTCGTTAACATGAAGACAAGGAATTGCTGAACTTTTGTTTACTTAATATTTAGTAAACTTATCCTATTGAGACAACTCTCAGATATTAGCCAAATGCAGTTGCGTATAGAACATTTCATGATATATATAGACCCGCGTCTATCGCGTCAGGGGTCGGCAAGACTCCCACTCGGACACGAGTGGTAGATGAGGAGGAGCCATCGGCACCGTGGATTTAAACATTCACATGTATATATGAAGAATAACAGGAACATATATATATATTAATATATATATATATAATTTAAGGGTGATAGGTGTACACACACTTATCAAGCATATATAAACCAATTATATATATATATATATATATATATAACGGGGTGTAACAATTATCCCCAACGAACGTGGACGACAAACTACACAGCCCTAGGTCCAGGCCTGGTGTCGACCACATATATATATTATATATATATAATTGTGTGATTTTTCTGACAACAGCTTGTGTTTCCGTTTAAAGGGCCCTGAGCTAATCAACCTGTACATCGGACAGAGCGAGGACAATGTTCGGAAAGTGTTCGAAAAGGTAATAGTAGCCCGGAGGGCATGGATGTGCCGTTCTAGACCAGAGTGATCATATTCACTCTTTTTATCTAGATATGTTGCTTTCCTCTTATTGCTGTATTCATCCTGTGATAAATTGTTTGATGTTTAGAGAAAAGGGAGATTACAGCATGTGTTCATAATTATGCTCCATCGGAACGCGCCCCATTAGAGCGCAGCCTTCTGACTATGAAGCGATTAGAAGAAGGTATCTCAGTAGTCCATATTCATGTTGGCCGAACTATATGATATATGATAAATTTTATTTGTGACACATCAGCATATATATATATATATATATATATATATATATATATATATTGTTGGCACGCTGATTGCAGGCTCGTTCGGCAGCTCCTTGTGTGATATTCTTCGATGAGCTTGATTCGTTGGCACCTCGCAGAGGTCGTAGCGGTGACTCCGGTGGTGTCATGGACAGGGTTGTGTCGCAATTGCTTGCTGAGATGGACGGCCTTGGAAAGGTATACAAACGCTGAATAACTCTATTAAGCTTTTTTTATTAGGTTTTAAATGTCGTCCTCTCTACAAGATACATGGCTGCTGAGATTACACACTTGTTTAAATGGTCAGACAGTCTTCGAATGAACGGCGGAAGTCTCTATTTGACTGAAGTGAAGAGCTACGAGATAGTGTGTTTAAGCCAGGGGTTAAAACATATACAGTTAAACAAGGACATCTCGACCAAGGCAAAAAGCTTCTCACCGGAACCAGCCTTCAACAACAACTGGAACGGCGAAACAAGAGCATAGGGGACAAAGGAGCAAGCGGATTCAGGAAATTAAGGGCGAAAATTACCCCGGACAGGATTGAAATCCAGCTGCACCAGGGAAATAATGCGATAACGTACTGGTGAAGATTAAAGAGCTAGAAAAGCTGAGGAACAGCTTTTCTAGCTAACGTGACTACGTAGGTAGAGAAGAATCAAGAAACTCACGCAAGACCTATTCAGGACGGTGCATAGGCTACCGGTAATGCCAGATATGTGAGAAAGATCATTCCAGGCACTGGAGGGTGTCTCGGAATACGAATGCACGGACGGAATGAGGTAGAGCTTGAAGACATGGCCGGTAAATCTCTGGAGAGGGCGGAGGGTTTGACGGAAGACCACCATCAAATTTTGGCGGAACAAAAGACGGAAGCAATTCTCCTGCTCCGTAAAAAATAATGCGACAAATAGTGATGCGGCTGAAGGGGAAGGAGATGGCAAGGACTAAGCGGCAGATGAAGTGTCTGCGTGCGATGCTAGACAAGTCCATATCGTTTACACCTCATGTCAAATATGCTTTGAAGTTATATATATATATATTTTTTTTAATATACATTTGTATATATATTAAAAAACACTATATATTTTTTTTCTAGACGCTCATAGCTTATAAAATTGTAAGCATGTAATTATAATTATAAATGTAACTCATAGTGTTCTGTAAGTAAGCCTCGACTGTAATGGCCGTGTATGAGAAGGACTAACTCAAACGATTTTCTATGGCGTGCGGATCAACCTATCTAAAGGCTGGAGGCGTCGAGACTGGTGGCCAAGTATTCGTGATCGGGGCAACGAACCGGCCTGATTTGCTGGATACTGCCCTTATGCGGCCCGGCCGTTTAGACCGCTTGGTGTACGTTGACATTCCGGAAGAGCCAAGGGTCAAATTGCAGGTCGGTACTAGTATCACCATTTACACGGTTTGATATCGAGTGCGGAGATCCGTTTACGTCTGTTTTACGTTTGAACATATCAGAAGTGTATATGAAACGCATCAGAAAAAGATGACACACACCGGTGCACTTGGGTTCTGTGCTTGATCATTTCACACTGCCATAAGGATTTGTTATTAAAGCCCACATATAAATGCAGCAAGACTAGTGAAAACTATTGGACCTTGGAGCAAATAGAGGGGAAGACTTATACAGACTAAATCCGAAAACATATTTTCTCCGGCCCTCTAAGCTACTTTCTTAAGATGCACTTTCGGGGTCACAAATACATGCACACCGAGAAGATTTCGACCGTGGTTTAACGTGTACGGTTGTTTTCATGTCATGGCTAATTTTTAATCCATTCCGGCATTTACCTTGTCTAAATTGGAAACCATGCAAACCAATTTAAGAGTGGCCGATCTGGGTCTCGAACCCAGACCTCCCGAATGCAAGGCAAAGGCTTTGCCACTAAGCCATCTTGCTCTCTCTCTCTCTCTCTCTCTCTCTATATATATATATATATATATATTTAATTTGCACGTCGTATGTCTTGTCCCAGGTGCTTCGCGCGTTAACCCGTAAAATGGCTCTGCGCGACGTCGACCTGCAGAAGCTGAGCGAAGCTTGTCCCGCAAACCTTACTGGTGCAGACCTCTACTCGTTGTGTGCGAACGCTATGTTCAACGCGATCAGGTAGCTACATACTAGTACGGGTAACACAATATATATATATATATATATATATATATATCCCAAACTTATTCTAAGATGTATATGTATATTCATTTTTAATGGGACCGTCCCTCCCTGGACGGCACTTTATTTAAACCCAATTATTCACCATTAAGCTAAACATTTTCAAAATTAACAAATTTACCACAAATATAATAATTGAGGGTTCTTTGCAGAGAATGCTATATAAAAGTGCTATATATATATATATATATATAGCGGCTAGTTGAGGGCACCCGTTTCGAGTTAGATAAAGGACTGTTTTGTGCAGGACTCTTTTTAGATTTTAGAGGCGCCTTTGACAGTGTTCGTTCAGGTATTCTCCTACTCAAATGCAAACACCTGGGCTTTGATGACCACGCCATTAATGCTGATGACAGCACTTTTAAATATGTTGGGCAGTCTGGTGAGGAGGTACACCGGGTGATGATGCAGGATGTCACTGCCCTCAACGCTTGGTGTGCAGCAAACCGTATTGCTATCAATGCAAAGAAAACTCAAGTGGTGGTCTTCGGACAGGGTAACGCCATTCCTCGAATGCCACCTGTAATCATAAATGGCCACCTGATACAACCCAGCGACTGTGTCAAGGTCCTGGGTGTAACAGTAGAAGCAAAACTCTCTGACAACGCGCATGTAAAGACCCTTATCCGTCGACTTGCTGTCATCACAAACTCATCAAGATACATCAATAATCAAATTGGAGCATATTCATGCAAGCTGCTTTATAACGCCTTTTTCTTGAGTACCCTTACGTACGGATCGGAATTCTGGACTGTCTGCAGTAAGGGTTAGGTGGAGCGACTGAGTGTGGCACAGGGGCGCTTCCTTTGTATGTTTTGGGGATCGGCCAGTCGAGAGAGAAAACAACACAATATATTAGATATAGAAAATACCATGCGCTATTTAACCTTGATAGTGATTCACACTGAAGATCCGCATGCATTGAAGCAGTAAGGGCAGCAAAGCTTTTGGCGTGCGAGCTGTCAGAGAGTGGAACACTCTTTCGGTTAGCTTGCGTTGTTTGAAATCCTTAAACAACTTTAAGGAGAATTTAAAGTCACACCTATTACGCCGTCAATAATGGGTACACTAGTCTTCCTAAATTGACTCTCGCATAGAGGTAAACACAAGTAATTTCATTCCGGCTGCAACTTTTTACCAACACAGTGGTAACTGTAGTAGGTTTAATTTACTATAGACTCCTTGCAAATATTTGTAAATGTATGAAACAACATAACGTTGTAAATGTGTATATAATAAATAAATTACTTTGTTAAAAAAAAAAAAAAAAAAAAATATATATATATATATATATATATATATATATATATAAAAGTTTGCGTTGTTTAAATGTTAAAATGTCTGCTATTCTTTTGATAGTACCAATTTAAGATACCTAAAATAATTTTGCACTTTTTAAGATTTTAAATTATATATATATATATATGACTAATTTGCGATCTATACATTTATGGCGCCCGTATATTTCTGCAGGAGGTGCATTGAGACTTCGTCGAAGAAGCTTATCGTCACTGGGGCCGACTTTCAGCAGGCTCTGACGAAGCTTTCACCGTCCGTTAGCGCCAGCGAACTTCGATCGTACCGGGCACTCCGTGATAAATTTGCCCTCTGAGCATAGTCCGTTTTTGTACTAGTTGCTCTGTCTGATGTGTGCACATATTTAAAAAATAGAATTTGAAATTCGGCAGAGTTTTCATAGAAGCGGTGAAGTTAAACTCCAACTCATGGGAAGAATAGTAGATATAAGAAGAACACGAACAACACTGACAAAGCAATACATGTTTTAGCAACAACAACAACAGTTTTATCAACATTAGCAACACCGTTATCATACTACTATACTGCATACATACACCGCTATCATACTGACATGAACACTGATATATTTTAAATTATTTATCATTAAACTGGTCTAAAATATATTTGTAAAAACGAAAGTAGTTTGGAATATTAGCTGATAAACTAGTTCCATTGTCTTAGTAAATAACTCACTAGTGCATTTTTATTACGGAAATATACGTTGGATAGTTAAAAGCACTCCAGTTGCGTGTCTGAGAAATAAGTTGGTTTAAGTACCACACTATTAAAGACTTCTGTAATAAAGTATGTTCTGTGAAATAAAAACTTTATTTTATATAACAAATGTTGGGTCTTTACTAGTACACTTAGTTCCAGTTCAGTTGTTCATTACATAGATAAACAGTTGGCTAAACAATAGGTCGTCTTATCCTTATGGTGGTATGGGTCTAACTCGTCGACTGTCTAGACGTAGCCTGTAGTTTTTACACGGCTGTTTCTTTAAGGCCCACCTCGGCCGTCGTTAACTTTTTGTAGTTTATTTGAAATTAAGTACCGGTGAACTTTTCTCATAGAAACGTGCTCTTTTATCTTGCTTTCTGTATATGTCTGGCTAGGTTTTTCAGGAACACGTCTGCGCCGCTGCGTCCAGCGTTCCTATCTCGACTGGTATTCTTGTATTGTATGCTCAGAGTATGCACGTTGTTTTTCTATGTTTCAGAATGTTTAAAAATATTTAAAAATTTGGCAGAGTTTTTGGTTGCGCCTTGGCTCAACTTAGCTGAAACGCAATTATGAACACGCCGCTTTGCATGAACGTTTTACATCCAGGGTTAAACATGCTATGATTATTTATTTTATTTGGATAATTTAATCTAGATTGGTAGTAGTTGCATGATGTGGTTTATTCAGCCAGAATATATCTTACTCTAGATACTAGGCACAAAAGTTATTTCGCCAATTGGCCAATAGTGCGTAATGTGCTAACATTCTATGTTACATTCTCCACCTAGACATTTCAATTGTAAAACAATGTTTTTTTTAATACTTACATGTGATGAGATCCGTGTTATTACTAATAATAATAATAATAATAATAATATCATGCCACTTCTATTATCGGCGTCATGAGATGAGCAGTTAAACAGCACTTGCTTGAATCGAGGCGACACGTTGGAACCTCACAACTGTAGACTTAAAACACAAATAATAATAATAATAATAACCACAACAATAATAATAAAACAATTACAATTATGTTTATTTCACTCAAATTGAGTATAATATACACTTCAAATGTATATTCATGAAGCTCTATATTCTTCTAATAATAATAATTATTATTATTCTTATAATAATTATTATTATTATTATGCTCTGCTCGCATCCTGTCAATTCATGGCCTCTATGATAGAAGCTACGTTACCTCCACAAATGGCTAAAGACATCATCTGTCTCAAAATAATGGCCTCGCGTCGATCGCGATCTTCTATACGTTTTCCAATATCGTTCAGGATATTCACTGTACCTATGCTGATGGGGTCGCGTGTCTCCAGTGTAATGAGTACAAAATGGTAGCTCCTTGGTTGGTGGTAGATACTTTTTCGTTTTTCAGAATCCGCGCGTTCTGCAACTCATCGCGATTTAACTGCGCTGTGGCGTAGATTCGACAAGGCCGCCGTGCATGAAACGGCTGCGTCATATACAAGGCTTTTACCGTGTAACCATAGCGGAATGGTGACTCCGTCAGGTCGCAACTTACTGCTGCTATTAAGACCTTCTGGCTCGGCTGTGGATGGCCCTTCTAAGGGCTCTTCTTACTATGGCATTGCGTTTAACGTGTAAGTTGTAAGTGTGCCGGGTTTTTAAGACAGCTTTGCGGATGTAGACCGTCAGAGTCAACATGTTCGTAGACAAATCTTGGTGGAAACCTAAGACTGTGACTGTGGGTGCATGGTTGTCAGTCGTGTGCAAATCTTCAACCGGGTTTCTCGTTTAGCATCAAGGGCGCGTGGAATTCCTTCAGGCATCGCAAGAGCACCTAAAACATCTAGGCTACCCTGAGTTGCACGAGATATCTTAGGGAGTGTTTAATAATTGCTTGTATAGCTTGCGCTTGAAGTTGAGAAGCATGTCTAATAGCTAAATCATCGCATTTGGCCGCGTTGGGTGTCAGTACTTCCGGTTTCTCGAAATTAAATATAGTCTGCAACATCCTCACTACGACATTCGCGGGATCTCCCAAGACAGCGTCGCCTAAATACTAGACATCTAAAGTAAGCTCCGTGGGCTCGATACCGGATCAGAAATGCCGAGACAAAACTGAGCTGGTCTGAATGGGTGTTCCTCTTGATGCCAGTTTGCGACTCTATGGTTATGTTCCAAGCAAGAATCAAGGCATCTTTATAACTCTGCCATACCGTCATCGGATAAAGTAATGAAGCTTTCCTCTTTACTTCGTCAAGAATGATGTCCATTTTTATTGTGTTAAGCGCGTTATGGAAGTCTAGTTTGATTAGTATTTTTGTCGAACCTTCTGTTTTCAGAAAAGCCCGCCTCCCCATATTTGCATAGCACACAGGTGTCGCTGGTGGCAGTGACATTTTTGTGCTATGCGAATACATATTTCCGTTTCTTAACTATGTAGCTCTGGAACTGACTCTGGCCGGTCATAACCTGAGCTGTACAGTAGGTCAACTCCGTGACGGCAGTCATACCAAACTTTTGGTTTAGTTCCCCCCGGTCACTTTAGGTGTAACCGGCACCCCTTCGTCCTGTCAGACCGCTATAGGCCACTCCTGGCCCGGCGAGATTAGCTAGGATTAAGGGGGCTTCGGTTAAGACCTGGCTAACCCTGATTGCTAGTGTCCAATGGGCCGTCCTTAGTGCTCTCCTATTTTTCCCTGTTCGTCAAGCCATACCCGTCCAAACGGGTGCCGCGTAGAGAGCTGATGATTCGGAGCTAGTAGCTCTCGCTTACCCTAGATCCTTGGCATAATTTGTGCCAGGTTTAAGGCGGTCCGTTGGGCCTTTGCCGTGACATGTTTTGCATGCGCTGCTCTGGTTAACCTCGTGTGGAGGATCATCTCTAGGTACTTTACCTAATTTCTACCGGGAGGCCCGTCATCATATGGCGCTATCATATTTCTACCGGGAGGCTCGCCATCATATTCATTCAGGTGGAATTAAATTATTTGGCAGAGGTGCGTAGGTAATCTCTTGCGCTTCAGCGCTTGCACCACGACGTTCGAATTCATTGTGTCGAACGCATTTTTAACATCTAAGAGGATCAGAAGCATGGATTTACTCGTTTTGAGGGGTCTTTGCGGTCTTCTGGCCTGCTCGTTCTTGGACCCAATCAAGGGCTCCAATGATAAATATCCGCTAACAATAACAATGACAATCTTCAGCTATACGCACTTATAGCCCTTGGCTGTACTCTGCGTTCACTAGCCATAATGACCCGGTTTCCCCAGGTCAGTGTGAAAAATGACCTGCAGCTTCGGCAGATCGGGTACGCCACTGATAATGGGGCGAAAAATGTCATACACCCCTTTAAAAAACAACGAGAAATGTTGTCTCTTTAAATTGTATTTTAAAAATGATTTTGACCTAAACAAACGAGGGCACCTTTTCACAGAGGTTTCCAAGCGCGCTTCGGACCTCTATCTAATGATGCACCAGGCATATAGCAGGCCGACTCCTCTGATGTCCGATGAGGTTGAATTCACGTCATCATCCGGTTGTCAGCAGAGAGACGTGGGGCCCCTTTTTGCATTTAGCCTGCTTGTGCGTCAGTTCGTCAAGCAAATGATATTGAGGGTCTCTCTGTCCTACCTCTTAGGATATAGGACCTTTCCTGACAACGATCATTCGGTGTTACTTAGAGATATCAAGGGCCTTAGAGCGTCCGAGCAATGGAGCGGGTTGCAGTTCAACCCTTCTAAATGCGAGCTGTTCCTACAGGATCTCGAAGACAAAGAGATAAAGCAAGTGATCGTTGAATTTAACAGCAAACTCCCTGGCATTTTTGTAAGGGATAGGTGTGAGCTGGACCTGTTGTGTCGGCGGTGCTCCCCGAGATGATCGGCCCGGTACTGGCCGAAAAGAGAAAACACTCTCCCGGCTCTACAGACTGTGGGCCATGCTGGGAGACACTAAACCTACTTTCTGCTCCGGCATGCAAAATGAATACAAAACGTTTTAACGGACGTCGGACCTCACCTACTTCTCTTTTGTCGATAGAAAATTTAGACCTCGACGACTAGGTGAGAAAAGCCTTGGAAAACATCCTCGACCTTGAGAATAAGGCATAAACGAAGGAAAGCGTACCGATCCGACTGGGTGGATTGGGCATTTGCTAGGACAAGGAGCTTGTCTTACCCGCCTTTCTTGGCTCGTCACATAGCTGCACCATTCATCAGCCATCAAGCAGTTCGGATCTGGGACGCGCGTTAGTCTGGTCGTCCTTCTAAAATTCTGAACGGCTGATTGACTGACGAACACTAGGCAGAAAAGGTGGGATCAAATAGCGATTTAGGCTACCCACTTAACCCTTCTGTCGGCCTGCAAGTTAGACGTGAACGACATTAGATTGAAAGCGGCTTCATTTGACGCAGCCGAAGCGAACCTTCACGTGTTTCCACCCGAGTGGCCTAATGCTTGGCGGCGTTGCCATGTTTGAGAGTAAGCGAATGTCCGTGTGGTAAAACGGTTGATGCGCGCGGTTTGCCCCGGGGATAGCTTTCCTAAGCTGGCCTGGCTTACGCAGGGCCGCCACGACGCCATCCATGAAACACTCGGGACGCGCTTTCAAACAAGCCGGCCTACCGCGTTACATTGGAGCTTAGTGGACTGCAAAGGGACGACAGGCGTCGACCAGCCGGGACTGGGACCAGTAATCGTTTCCGACACGTACGCCCTCGGCTATCGTAGACTAGCCTGCGCGGGCGTCGGTCACATCATTCACCAACGGGACATCTGGCGTTTAGGGCAAGGATGCCCTCTGACTGACAAAAGCGCTTGGAAAGAAGCTCTTTAAGGCCACAGCAGAGCCAAAGCGGTACTTTGTTCTTATAATAACAACGTCTGTTCTCCGACAGAAGTTGTCGTTTGAAGTACAGAGTGGCAAGACGCACCGCTGAAATGAAGTTGAGTGGTCACCGACACTCAGATAGTGATAAGCAGTATTTTAAATAGTATATAATTAAGTAATTGTGATACCTGTACATATCAGTAATACCTGTAGTGTCCACCACCCCCATGACCGGGCGGCGACCGTTACGAGTTCGCCATTCTCTCGCTCAAACAACACACGTCCTCTGCCTGGCTCGCACCAATGACTACTAACTCATTTATTCTCATGCCTCCTTATATATTCACAGATTGCCCGCGTATTAGTGACTTCCCGCGTCTTCGCTAGTAGGCTGCCGGCGCCATGTATTTAGCTTTATCCTACAATACCCCTGATTAAAAAATACACTTATTAGTATTGTTATCTGGCTGCCAGGAGGTGACTTCAATAGCGCCTCCAAGCACACGCCTGAACCTATATATAGCTAAAGAGGTATAATAAGATCTCCTATAAGGTATGATAAGACCTACTATAAGGTATGATAAGATCCTCGAATAAGATATAATAAAATCTAGATATGGATCTCCGAACCATACGGGAATTAGCTGCCTCAACAGAACTGGAGAATAACGCCAAAAAGTGCGACATTTCAACCATGGGTGACGGACGATGAGATCTAAGGCGCCACCACGACCTTTGCCGAAACACTCCCAGAGTCGCAAAGGCTGTTTTTTTTCTGAGAGGTTTCGGGAATGCATGATGCACATGCGTCACTAGCAGCCTGCGTGACTAGTTTCACACACCCACAAAACCCGGATTCCTCCCCACCACCCCAGGCTCGGTACTACTTTGGCATTACTTCGAAGCCGTGGGCAGCCGAAGGCGTCTCTGCCGTTTTCCTCTACTCAGCTCTACCCCTATCTTTCATATCGCATGTCTATCTTCGCTTGGATAGGGGGTTACTGCGTTTTTGTAAACCGTCCTGTGAGGATGCGTCGAGACCGTGGGGGCCCGGCTGCTCCCGCAAAGGCAGTCTGGAACTTCTCGGCGCCGCTGTCTTTCCACAGGGAACACTTGGCCTCGTCCGCTGGTGGCATCCCGTATTTCGCGTATGCAAGCTCGTCTGCCTTTAGTTAGAGTCCAGGCGGCTTTCTCCTTACTGCGCAATTCGCTTGGTGTGCAAAGAGTCACGTTCATCTTGAAAGCAGGTCCGGCTTTTAAGATACCCCCAGACCTCCAACAGCTTGATTTGATTGTGCTGCGATGTGCAAAGATGTATCTGAATGCTTTTCCTTGATGCGTTTGCACGCTCTTAGCTCTAGTTGCCGCTTTATAAAGAGACGAACACTTATAAAACAAGTTATATACATATATTTCATTATTTTTAGAAGAATATCATTTTATTTATTTTAAAATAACTTCTTTCAAATTCAAAATGTGATGTGTCATTACGCTAAAAAATATTTTAATTTTATTCATTTTTAAAATGATTTATAATATTTGATGTAAAAAAAATAAATTTTTTGCAGAAATAAATTAAATATTTCTCTCATTCGACGTTCGCCTGTCAGGGATTTCTTCGAGTCCTTCTTGGTTGGGTTCCTCTAAGTAGCTCACCACGGCGAAGCAGCTCAGAAGTAGCCGCTCACCTTCGGCGACTCGGACCTAGAAGAGGGAGGTAAGAGCAAGCAATCGGCGTATAACAAAATTTCTCCTGGCGTAAACTAAGTCCCGCCTCCAGGGTTCCCTAGCTGCAAGCCTGATAGACTCGATCAATTTTTCCCACGCATCAAGACCGAAAAGCATTTTGTGGCTGAACGTCCGCCCGGAGGACAAATTAGGCACCGTATAATCAAACCTTTGCCCATGGCCTTATGGCACGAACACGACTGATGCGAAGGGTTACCATAAGCTGAGCTGCCTTTAAGTCGAGCCCGGTGGCGTGGTGCATTCGCCTGCGTCTCGCGACCGGAGGAGACACATAGGTGCACGGGTTCGAGCCCCACCGTTGCACGTTTGTATTTATGGGGTCCGTCTATGAAGCAATACGAAAAGCAGTCTCGTGGACGTTAAATTTAAGCTGGGGGACAGCCCGAAAAGTATTTTTTAAGCTGATCTGCAAGGTGGCGGCATTCAGGAAGCAGGCAGCGACTACGCCGTAAGTGGTATGCCTGTTTGAGCCTTCAGATTGGCGGGCATTGCCGTGCGCGTCAAGCCGACACATCTGTGTGAAGAAGAAAGTATTAGACAAGACGGTATGACAATGACACCTTGGGCCATGGGAACATGGCTGATGTGGGACGTGCCGAGTCGGACTAACTTACAAGGCGAGTTATAAGACGATCTCCCGCACGGTAGGCGGCGTTGCACTCAAAGCAAAGAGGGGCAAGACCCTTTACTACGAGGTCTTGGGGAACAAGCACTATATCTGGCCGTTCATCATTGGGAACTCGGGCTTCTGGAGGTAGGAGACCATAGCTATACCGCGGATAATTGGCCAGATCATCGAGAAGTTAAACAGGGCAAACGATCCACAGCGTTCTGAGGCAGCGCATTGACTTAGAAGTTCAACGCGACAACCGGCGAATGATTATTGACACGCTCCCGAGATGGAGAGGTCTGGAGGAACTTATGTATATATAAATATGAGGTTTAACCGGCTGGCTTTAATACCCGAACATAGGTGAGCATTAATATTATTACTATTATTATCAGCAAACTGTTGCGAGGTTTGAACGTGTCGCCTCGATTAAAACAACTGCTATTTACCTGTTCATCTCATGGCGCCGATTATAAAAGCGGCATTGTCTCGACACACCGCGGCAGACTAAAGCTGTCTCAAATTTTCTCCCTCGCACTCGTCCTTCGTCGTCGCTTTTATTCTTCTGGCCAGATTTCGAAGGAATTCTGCTGTCCCACTGCTCATAGGTCCTAAGGTTTCCATAGCCACTAGTACGAAATTAAGACCGTTTTCAAGATTTGCGTATTTACGTCTGTTTTGCTGTTTCGTCTAAGGCCTCGTGGTTTCCTTTCAACCTTGCTTGCCTAAGGACTCTTTTAATAATTTAAATTAAACTCTATATGTCGTAAAAATATTTTAGAGTTTCTTGGACAGCTTAATGTGTGTAGACCGTAATTTATTATTATTATTATTATTATTATTATTATTATTATTATTATTATTATTATAGCTAACAAGATATTCATTCAATGTAATCAATTATTCACGATCGGACCATGACATTTGGGTCCCTGCGAACGTGTGCACCATTACGGGGGGTCCAGTGTAGGGACCAGCCATTTCTAGAGGGTTTCTCGAACCGAGGCCGCATTGCCTCGTTGCACATCCAGCGACAGACGCTGTCTGAGGAAATCACTTGTTCGCTTATCTCTGCTGGCTAGAATTAGCCGCTTCCCGACCTTCTGTAGCAAACTGCGAGTAGACGGACCCGGCCCGCCAAGGGTCTCAAAGGCAAGTGGGTGAAACTCGTACGGGTAACCGATGTTCTGGTACTTTCTAACTTTGCTTGCCTCGGCAAGAACCGATGCATGACCAGCCCGAGCCGCGCCAGCACTGACCATTGAAGAGGCTAATGAGTCAGTAACTGTCGCGTCCCAAACCAGCATGCATCCGCGCTCGAACGGAGTTAAGGTCAGACCGTCAGGTCTCTTCCCGCCCTCTCTGTCTAGTTCGACGGGCTCCAGGACGCACGGTAGACCACTGGATCGTAGAGCTCTGCTGAAGGTTTCGTTCAAAGCTTGGTGTCTTGCTCGCCTACCTGCGCTGATAAGTCTTGCACCCTGGGAGAGCCTCTAGCATTTCAGAGTCAGCAGCACCTCCTACAGCATGTACCTTACATTCTGCAGAGTTTAGGGCCAGGCCACTCCGCTCAGCAAACTCAATGACTCGGTGGATGTCCCTCAGTACCGCATCGGGAGCGCCACCCAGAACACCGTCGTTATTATTATTATTATTATTATTATTTCTGCCAGTTGTCTACCCTACGTATTCCGAGCATTTCCTTTATTCGTCGAAGCACAGTTTGCTCGTGCGGAGCAGTGCTTACAAAAAAACGACAGCTCATAACTGACACGTGCCGGAGATGGACACGCTGAAATGCGATTGTCCTCCAATTCTATAGAACATCGGCATAATATGCTTTATGATGAATGGCTAAAAGTAGTTTGGTCAGCTACCTGCCGGGCCCTTTTCCATGATCCGCAAATCCATATATGAAATTATACTACGATCGACGACTACACTCAAAGGGAAAATGGGGTTAAAAATGTTTCGGTTTCCTCGCTTACTATTAAAATGCTCTTGGTCAGACCGGACGGGCTTAACGTACTTCCAATATATTTTGCATCGTTTCTAGAAAGTATTCGGTCAAATTGCTATGCTGAGCGGCCACTCACGTTGTCAACGATTGCACTCAATGTCCAGAAACGACTCTTGACTTGATTTGTTGTTATGATTTTGGAAAGTCTAAAAGGGCATACGGTGTTGATGGGTCGCTGCGGCAAAAGTGATCTGCGATTTTCATGTCATGGGTTGCCGGCTTAATATTGATCACACGCGTGGTGTCGGCGGTAGACGTCGAGGGCTCGTACTTTTTATTTAGCCCTATAGTATCTAATAAAAGTACGCTTAAGATTGTTAGTCATTATATTACATATTGACTTTGATCATGACTAAGCAACATATACATGCATGAATTGTTTCGTTTAGAACGACGTGTCGATTTTATCTTTGAAAAACGTATATATATATATATATATATATATATATATATATATATATATATATATATATATTGGTGCAAAAATACATTTGCGATGTACGAACGTGTTCACCGCTGTATCGGGGCATAACTTAAGACATCAGATCCAGGCTTGGGCTGGTCCACCTAGCCAGGGCTCCTCTCATCGAGGCGGCATCTAAGTCAAGCATCCAACGACAGACGTATCAGTAAATACTTATGCGTGCCGACCATGAAGAGGCTAAAGAGTTGGTTACGGTCGCATCTCATACCGCTCGAAGGAGATCAGGGTCATATATATATATAGAAAATATTGTGATGATTTATTAATCATTTACAATACGTTTGCACACTCGGAAATGCTCGTCTTCGTATATATATATATATATATATATATATATATATATATAATGAATAAACAAGGCGACACGTACCTTAATTCAGCAGCCGTTCAATCTCCTAGAAGCAAACTGATTTTAACTACTTCTAATCTCCCTTGAATACGCGTAACACTTGTAATAAATGTGTCCGTCACCTGTGGTATGTCACATAATATATATACGCCCACATACTCACAGTTTCATAGCAAACATGCTAGGAACACGTGTTCGCCATCGTGTTACTCTGCGCAATTCTCTGAAGAACAGCATTCTAGACAATCTACACTTGCACGTCCTCGAGTACGAGAGAGCTGTGAATTATAACTCGTTGTGTTTTGGGTGATAAAAGACAGCTTATCGGATTATTGCTACACTCGATGCGGTTTTGTGAGCGAACCTCGTCGGCCGAGAAACGATAATGACGGAAACAAATCCAAGTGTCGGAAGACCTTGAGTGCTGAAAAATGACGTTCTACATCTACAAATTTGCTATTGGCCTATGCAAGAAATAAATACAATTGAATGCGGCGGATGTCGCTAACTAATGTTTGAAATAGCTTACAGCTAGTTCAATCGTTCATCCGCATCGCGTCCGAAAAGCATCACATTCAGACTCTGTAGCCGGGCATTAGCAGCAATTAGTGGCAGCATCCCTTTCAATCGCCGACCGTTTGCGTGTATGCATCCCACTGCTTTCCTGACGACGCCAAGGCTGATTGCTGGTTTGTATGGTCATTTAATGCGGTGAAACTTTACTCTTCTACCGGAACGTGGAAATTTTAGCAGGAAGGTAGTCTGGTAGCACTGTGCATGCACTTTGCACGCACCAACCGCAGACGAACAGTACGATCCATGAATACCCCCTTAACAAGCGGAAAAGAGCGGGCTTAAGTGCTCATGCATTTCAGTGAAAAGTAAGGAGTTGCCCTCCTTCAGCAGGAGTTGCACAAAGTGCAAGATCACCTAAATTATCCTAGCACATCCAAAAAACGTGCAACCAGTGCCGGGAACTCATAAGCTCTAGCCTCCACTCAAACTCATATTGAACCATTACACTGTAACTTATCCAATCGTTTAAAAATCGTGTTAACCATAATTTAATTTAATAAAATCATCGAAATTTTGCTGAAGGCTTGTAAAGATGTGCGCCACAGTTATACGATTCGAAGAAGACTCAAAGAGCTTCTGCTGCATAGGGGGGAATCGAGAAGCTGACTGTTGATGACAATGGGGTCGCTAGACACTATTTCGATGATGAGAAATCCGCATATCTTTGTTAGTACTTGCTTTCGCTGCAAGCAACAGAACGAAGAGAGGGAATCATATATATATATATATGATGGCACCGGTCGCACATTTTTTGATGTGCGACCGCGATCACCTAAACCTAGGATAACTTAGGTGATCTAATAAAGGTTTATTTATATAATTTAGTTCTGTTTGCACTTTGGAGTGGACAATTGTTTCCGTACGAACGTGTGGTCACGAGATGAGTACTTATATATGTATATGTATATATATATATATATATATATATATATATATATATATATATATATATATATATATATATATGTATATATATATATATATATATATATATATATATATATATATATATATATATATATATATATATATATATGTATATATATATATATAAGTTTATTAGATTTTTGTTTGTATGTGTGTGTATGCATGTGCAACAACGGACGCACGTGAGCCACGCGCCGGGTAGCGTACAAGTGAATTTTCTGAGTCTGCAATCCGTCTTCTTGTCTGTCTAGCAAGGCTTCGACGGCGGGCGGAAGGGCCGATCCACTGTCTTTCTGTCTATGTATCTATCGGGCTGACTGACTGTCCTGTGACAGGGATCAACGGACTGTCTGTCTTCTGACAGAAATGTGGGTCGTACGCAGATGCTGCTGCTGCTGTTGATTCGGCAGGGGGAGTGGGGCGACGATGCCCCCTTCACCCTCCACTCACTCCATCGATAGGGGCGGCGTGATGAGCAAATTATCCGCATCATTATCATCATGACCAGTCATCATCGTCATCATCATGACAACCAGCATTACCACCACCACCACCACCACTACCTTCATCCTCCTCTTCATCCTCCTCGCGTCGTTTTCGTGTTTACTGTATGTCTGCTGTAATCGGCTGGCATAAGCCTTGGGGCCTGCCAGGGGGGGGGGGGGGAGAGAAGGGGCTGAGCAGCGGAAGGTCTTGATCGAAACACTGATAGGGTTATCCTGCGGGGGCCATGTTGTTGTCGATGTTGTCGTCGTCGTCGTTGTTGTTGGTGTCGATGTTGTTGTTGTCGATGTTGTTGTTGTTGATGTTATTGTCGTCGTCGTTGTTGTTGTTGTTGCTGTCGATGTTGTTATTGTTGTTGTTGTCGATGTTGTTATTGTTGTTGTTGTCGATGTTGTTGTTGTTGTTGTCGGTGTTGTTGTCGGTGTTGTTGTTGTCGATGTTGTTGTTGTCGATGTTGTTGTTGTCGATGCTGTTGTCGTCGTCGTCGTTGTTGTTGTTGCTGTCGATGTTGTTGTCGATGTTGTTATTGTTGTTGTTGTCGATGTTGTTGTTGTTGTTGTTGTTGTCGGTGTTGTTTTTTTGTTTTTGTTGTTGTCGGTGTTGTTGTTGTCGATGTTGTTGCTGTTGCTGCTCTTGCTGTTATTGTTGCTGTTGTTGTTGTTGTTGGTGGTGGTGGTGTGGCTGCAGCAGCGGCTAAAAGATGCCGTAACAGCAGGAACCAAATTACACACAGCGAAAATGGCACGGCCAGTCGCATGTACTTATTACAGGTGGTCGCGGCAGATTAAAAACGTCTACCACAATGACAACAACAGGATCAACAACGCGGGCAACACAAACAACAACATCAACAAATACTAAACCTGTTGCTACTACAACTACTACTACTACTACGACTACTAGAACTTCTGCCACGCAAAAAAGTGATTGATCGCGACGCGATCAATCGGCAGTTGCCCTGCTTTGTAGACTGCAGGTTGAGCGCGAGAGATAAAAACAGCCAGACAACGCATAGGCGGGCCGACAGACCACACGCAGAGAGATAGAGGAGGGGATGCGACGGTGGCTAAATCAGAAAATACGCGCGGCGCCGCGCCGGCCAAAGCCTTAAGCCACCTACCTACATACATGAATCGAACCGAATTCGGATACGATTGGCCTCTCCTCCTTCCGGACGTCAACAGAATTTTTTTCGGGCGCAAGCAGCAGCAACAACAAGAACAACAACGGTGACTACAACAAACAACAACAGCTGCAGCAGCAGCAATAACAACAACAAGAACAATAATAGTGACAACATTAACAGCACCGACAACAACAACAACAACAATTTGTGCATAACGTTACGTAAGCTTTTCTACCATTTAAGTAGTCACGCCTGCGTCTGGCTAACAGGTGCTGTGGTCGAGCCCAATGACGTGGTGTATTTGCGTGCGCCTCGCGACCAGAGGAGACACATAGTAGGTGCACGGGTTCGAGCCCCACCGTTGCACATTTGTATTTATGGGGTCTCACGTCTCACAAAGCAAAGCGAAAGTAGTACCGTAGACGATAAATGTTGGCTGAGGGTCCGCCCGAAAAAAAATGCGGTAATGCCTTCACCTTACTTGGCCTAAAAACTCGAGCACCCCACGGTGGGCGAGATAGTAATGCTGAGAAAACCACTGTCGTGATCTCCTCTGCCCCGCTCTACTCCAACGGACTGCAATTCTCTTCAGCTCTTTTTCACAGTTCACAGAAAGTGTTCACCTCGAGGCTATCAACCGCGAGGAATGTTGTGGATTGGTTCACAATGTGAATTGGCCCGACCGCCCTTTGAAGCGGTCTGGTAAGAAAATGGTCACTTAAAATCGCGCTAGTGTAAGACTGTGCCCGGCTTATGAAAAAGAGCTTTGTCTGCCTAGGAGGACAACATTCGTTGTCTGATTCAATGGTATGGTAAGTTAGAGGCAATCGTTACGTGCGTATTTACGAACATGCTGGCACTGCCAAGGGTACAAAAGCTATCACACTTAAGTCGTTATAACGGGTTGTTAGATAAACTAATTAAATACATAATGACGTTGAATAGCATGATTTATAAACCTAGAAACTATGCCGGTATGATGCACTCAGTATTGCTTCATTCATTGCCTGATCAATTCGTTTTACTCCGATATCTGGCGTCTATTGAAGATAATTATGGCCTCAGCTCCTTCGATTCAAAGACACCGCTCCCTTCGCTTGCCGACACAGCTAAGCTGCCCGAGCAGTTGGCCCTCCGTTTCAGTGCTCTGCGTTCGTTTCTCGCGAAGGAGATATGCATCCGCGAGCAGCAAATACGGCTCAGTCAGACAGATGAGAAGAGTTTGCAACTACCACAACACTGAAAGGGTGGTGGCCGTCAAGGCCAGGGCACATCGAGGGCGATGCTGCAACCGAATTTTCGCGACAGCGGAACAGATTACTTGTTCCTTCGTCTCATGGCAGTCGCAACAAAGCATGCAGTTTGCCGTCCGTCAACACAAACAAAGATAAAGAGCGTAAGCCATGTTTATTCTACAGGGGTCTCCATAATCATCATCGCTACATGCATTATGAAGAAAACCGTATGAAGTGTACATTATACACAATTTGAGTGAGATAAACATAATTGGATTGAATAATTATTATTATTATTTCAAGCAACATATTTCACTGGAAAGTTATATAAGAGTATTTCACTAAGCAAGGTGGCTTAGTGGTAAAGTCATTGCATTCGGGAGGTCGTGGGTTCCAGACCTCGATCAGCCAGCTATAAACTGTTTTTTTATTTCCACTTTAGACAAGGTGAATGCCGAAGTGAATAGGGACAAGGGAAGTGCCGGTCATGATCGGACAAAAACTGAGAGCACAGATGTCTCAATAAACCGAGATGGAGAGAAAGATTACCATCTAACACCCTCCCCCATATAATTATCACTTATCACTGTATACAATTTATCGATGAGGCGGAACTATGCAGACGCTGTCTGAAATCAGGTCATAAAGCTGTCTCCTGCCATTCAAATATAGTTCACAGAATTGAGGCCAATCCAAAAGTTCACGGCCGTATCGCTCACCGCTCGCACCCGTAATGAAGCGAAAATATTATTTTTAGCGCATTAGTCGTTTCAGAGATTTCTACAAAGTTACTACCATGCATTTCTGAGAATATACGGGCGAGCGTAGCTATAATTGGGCCTAGGAGCTATAAGACCCATTGGATATCGGTGTGTTGTTCAGCGCTTTCGATATGGCATGCATAACAAGTGGTTGCGTCATGAAGAGGCCAAGGGGGTGATTCCGTTTAACGATTGTTCGCCGATATTCCAAATTCCTTACCAACGTCTGTCGAAATTATTTTGAAATTTCGAACACATCGTTTCGAAGATTGCCACTGCAGCTGATGTCGTTACTGTTGTAAGGTAAGATAAGCTTTGCAGCTTACACATGATGAAACACATCAAGTTACACATCGTAAAGATGTGAGCATTGCACTAGCGGTATACGTTTCTCATAGACTCGACAGCATCTTTTTACTGTACAAGATCGTATTGATTTTGTTTAGTTCGCCCTCTCTCGCCAATAAAGCGTTTTAACTTCCAGTGGTTTTCTGTCGGGCTCGTCTTAAACGTACGATATGAATTGTTAGACTAGAAAAAGTGTTCGCCCCTTAGAAGGAGCGCCATTAGATAGTGCGTTAGCAGACGCGGTATGGTTCATAGCGGGTAACAAATTTTCTTAAAAAAACGGAGCCTGCTGATACCGGACAAGCAGTAAAATGCATATGTCCTAGCGGTTAAAGGCTATTCCAGGTTTGCCAAAACCTCTGGCAACAGTTGTATACGTCTTTCTCTAACATCGCAATTATTTTAAACCGTAACTCTTTCTTCGAGTTAGCTTTCCACTACAGAACTTTTCCAACTATTAGTAGATCCGCTTCGGCACAGAATCATTTTTAAGATGGCGGCTATCGCATGCAGGTTCCGATCAGTCTCAGCGAGTTTGACACTTTCCAGCAGTCGCATGCAACGACAGCCTTTTGGCCTATTTTGCTAAACACTTATTGTTTTTTGTGTGTGTGAAATAAAAAGCCTTTATACGCCAACAGAGTCTAAAAGCCTGTGGCAACGATGAGGGCGAAAATGGCTATGAAAAACGTTCACACCACTCCAATATATGTGTGGTCACATAATAAATCGTGCGTAAAAAACATCGAGAGTGGAAGGGAGAGGTAAAAACAAAGCGGTAGGAACATGGGGGCAGACGACCGCGAATACGATTTTATATTAGCAAAAGAGAGAGATACTTACACTCCCGCCGCCCGCGTGGTTACGCACGGGCCTTATGGGAGTGCCCGCCAGCCCGAATAGACAGGCCAGCGGATCCCCCGTATTCCGTATGGAGGTACCACACTACTCCGCCGTACCGATTAGACGCGATCGCCTCGTGATTCCGCCTTACACCCCAGAATATACAATACCCCCCACCCCCCCCCCCCCCCCGTAGGGAGGCTCGACCACTGCAGAGCAGGGGGGCCCTGCCGCTGCGAAGGGCAGCAGCGGAGCCAGATGGTCCTCTCGACGTGCGGTCTGCGTTCATGTGGCTATCTCGCCCTCATGGTGCCTATTAAGCCAAGGCAGCAGGCGTCCCGAACGGCACTCCCAGGTTGCTAAAACCCGGGACATTAACCGTCCGGCCCGGGGTCCATGAGCAGCACATAGTAGCCTTAGCAGTCCCTCGAATGGGCCACGACAAAATGACAATATGTCTTCGTTGCCACTTAACCGATATCGTATGTCTTGCCTCCCGCGCCAACAAAAGTGACCTCGGAAATGTTACTATTGGGAGCTTGTACCGTCTAACCAGCTTTCAAGTGGGCGCGTGAAGGTTCCCGCAGCGCGCGGAAGTCGCGCACCAGCGGACCGACGCCGGAAAGAGAGTCATAGTTACTCCCGCAATGTAGGTTTGTAGGTCTACATTGCGATTTGTTTCTGCTGCTAGAAGCGTTGACGGTGGACCTTAATCATAAAAGCTTTGTCACGGCTAGAGCGCACCGAAATGAGGAGGTCACTAAAATAACAAATGAGGAAGTGCACAGGGCTAGCAACATGATCAAGTCTGGAAAAGCTCTAAATGCTGATGGAATCCAGAAAAGGCTAGCAGGACACTCTTCGGGAAATGTTTGAAGGTTGTATTAAGGATGGTTACCAACGTCATAAACAGAGGAACATTTCCTAAATCGTGGAAACGCACGAATTCACGGAATCCTAAACGCAGCGGATACGATGTTCATCATTAAGTTGACGAAAAAAGCTTATTTACTGAACCTAAGGAATGTTTTTAAGAAAACTTTTCTAAAATATATTTGCACAAGGGGACACCGAGCCACTACTTTACGTCGTGTAACCCTCGACTCATTCGAAAAAAGAAAGATATATATCGATGGGCAGGTTTTCTACATAACAACAGAAGTACTGCAGAGCTACATAATCTGCCTGTGGATTATTGCATAAGATCGCCTATTTTAACTAAGGGATCTGTTCCCGCGAGTAAACCGCTCTCGGCACAGAGGGACGACTTTTCGGTGCCCAGTATGTTTGCTCAACAAAACAGAAGCAGTGTCTGCCAGCACAGCCTGCAACTTGGGGGTTCAACAGGAGAAGGGCCTTTAGAAGACGTTAGCCTAATACAATTGGTTCTTGTGAACGCCGTAGTAGACAAGTGGCAAGGGGAATAGGGCAGTATCTTCCCGGGAGCGTCGGGGGCACAGCTAAAGTACATAATTCCAAACCTTCGAGCAGTGAGGTCATACAAGCACAGACGGGCCAGAAGCCCTCGCTAAAATAAAGCATCTGCAAAGACGCAGAGGATGATATTTCGAAGAGCACTGCCTAGTACTGCAGTGCACGGTATATGTGGGAAGCAGAGAGACGGCAGAGATGTCTAACATGAATGATGCCTTTCACTCATGCTTCAAACGAGAGAGAACTGGAAAAGCACAAGACTGTTTTGAAAAGAGTACTTAAAAAGAAGAGGAAACCTAGAATACGAAGGATGCTTTGCTCCACGGCTAGACAGGCATATGAATTACCCCCTCTCCTCCCATGGGAGAGACAGGACACAATTGGATTTTAGTGGTTTAGAGCTGTTAAGAGCAGCACTGTAGCTACACAGTACCGCGTGGTCGTTCATCTTGATTCATCTGCTCATCCGCAGTGAATTGCATCAAATCTTAGTAATTTACTATTTAAAAATCGTGTGTGCTTTTACCGACACGTTTTATAACTGTCATGTGGGGTGTACTAATTGTCAAGATAATGCCGCGCAACATTGGCATTTTCTTCGCAAGCCTTTGGGTAGATGACTCCGGTCAGATTATATTGCTTCTCATCGTAAAAGTTATAGAGTATCCCTCTTTAAAGATTTGCACACATTTTTCGTTCTCTCTCAGAATTTGCTTTTATGCACCTGAACGTTTAAGCAGCGATTCTGTAAGAAAATGATGAGAAACGATGATAGGGTAGCGTAGCCGACTTCCTGCACGCAAAAACAACTGGCCTGGCTCGAGGGATCAACATCAGCGCCCCCACTTATCTCCATACTGCTGAATAACTCTCCAGAAAAAAATCAAGGGCGCAGAGAGGGTGGTGATAGAAGTATTATGTACGCCGACGTCTTCGTTATTGATGGTAACAGCCACTTCTAGATGTGTAAGGAACTTGTTAAACTTCTTGCGGCGTTTGTGAAGCTTGACCCCACCATACAGTAAATGCCTAGGCGTCGCCCATGACAGGCAAATCGTTCCATTTGCAAAGTTCCATCGGGTCTTCTTAGCTGATGTCGTCGCAGCTATTTGCTGCTCTCCTATTCGCCGCGGGTCGGCCCTGTGTGGGGTTCGTAACAACTCTCGTTATTTCCTTAGTACCGTTTCTACTTGTTAGCGCGTAGAGACATGTCTCGTTCCGCTAAACTCAAACTTGTAAATAACACAAAAACTCGACTACCGTCAGCGTGCGATAGCTAGAGGGACCCAGTTTGACCAGAGGCAAGGAGAGCCGCTTTGTTTGTTACTAGTGCATTAGAGGTGCCCTTTGCTCGGCGTTTCGAATCTGCTTTCGAACGTTCATTACAACATATCGATATCTCTTTCTTTACCTATTTTATTATAAATATATATGCAAGACGTCTGACCGAGCAAGATGGCTTAGTAGCAAAGCCTTTGCCTTGCATTCGGGAGGCCTGGCTTCGAGACCCAGACCGGCCACTCTTAAATTGGCTTGCATGGTTTCCAATTTAGACAAGGTAAATGCCAGAGTGGATTAAACATCAGCCATGACATGAAAAAACCGTACACGGGCATTAGCCTTACGAAAAAAAGGACACGCGGAACGGTGCAGAGACACCACTTATTGCCTAGCAATTTAACTTAATTAAGAATAGCAACGATCAGATAATCACAATTTCTGTCTTATTGGCTATTTGAACCAAGAATTGTTTCGCCCCAGCAACTTTGAGAGCAACTAAATAGGGTAGCCTTTTTCAGAAGAGTGTGCGACAGCTCCACCACGGGCTCGTAACAGAGTTGCCTATCTATTTGCCGATAGACCACTACTCTAGGGCCTTAAACAACGCTTTCACTTCCCCGTGACGCAGGCTTTTTCCGGCAGTACAGTGGATGGGGACGAAGGCCAGCGGATATGGACATCCCATGTCACCTTCATGCACCATTCATTCATTGCACCAGAATCAGATCACCGTTCCGTTAATACTAGTGCACCGTAAACTAGAATATCCAGAAATGCCGCCGTTGTACTAACGTTCGCATATTCGCCCTACTGATGAATTCAGTTAACACGGAAAGATAGTCCTCAACATGTGAAGCGTTGTTTAATCGAGTCACTTTGCCATAAATTTCTCCGTTGAATTTTCTCAATCTCTTCCTGCCGGTATCTTTAGAAATGCCTGCAACGGTTTTATGGAAACTCGTCCGAAAAAGATCTATTGCGCTTGAACAGTTGTATATATACTGCTTAAGACAAGAGCTATCTGTCTGACACAACGGCCAGAAGCTTCCACATCTATGCTATCGTAGGTACATCTCTGACGGTTAGCGTACTGGTCAGTATACGGTGCGTAGACAGAATATTTGGATTAGTGGAAGGCACTCCAGGAATTAGAGGTCTACTTTATCATTGTAGATAACTCAGGCTAGAGGCAGGTTGAAATAATGAACATGTGTATACATCATATGTAATGTATATATCTATCTATTAGTAATGACTTGGATGGCTGACGCACCGCTCAAAAGCCGCTTGTTTTTCCGTTGGCTGAAAATGTGGTTTACCATTGTTCTGCCGCTGAAACGCATCGATACAGCGGTTAGGATGTGTTTCTGTGAAGTCGATACCCGTACTGAGTGCCCCAGAAGGACAAACTCAAAATCATCTTAAACGGTATTCACAGGAGGGTTGCATGAGTTGGTGGCAGTGAAGGTAAATAATGCTTCAGCAGCTCTTATTTTGCTTCTGCAGCATCTGTAGTTTATCGTGAGCATACTACTACCTCAGTACATTTTGAGAGCATCGAAAGCAGTAACGTGCACTGTGAGCGATATGTCACAATTGAATTACGTTTGGGTATAAGTATAACGGAATGATGATTCCGGAAACTAGTAAAGGAGGGATCGTGTCATTGAACCACTACGCTCGGAGCCCTGAAGGGCTCCTGTTTTCATTTCTTGTGATTACTTCACAGTAATTCGCATAGTCCCTTAGTTTATAGACACGGTACGTGGTTGCCGAGGGAGAGTGATCGGTGTATAGTATACTACCAATCTGGATTTTGTCACTAGAGCTGGTCGTCACTGTCAATGCCAGCTAACATTCTGGAAATCACACAAAAGATTAGCCGCTCCTTGCGATTATCTACTGGCAACGAACGAGCTCAAGCCAAGTCTACCTAATCTTTCCCGACAGTGGGTCAGTGACATGAATGAAATCTTATGATGAAATACACCTAATGAAACCTATCATTAGCACAGCATGCGATCTCAGGTGAGCCACTCTAGCGATCTGTGCTAGGAACTCATTGAGTATCTATGTATGTACCTCGTTGTTCAGCACACCTTGCATTGCTATGTTGTCTTACATATTATTGATAACAAGAATATTGTATGTCAGTAATTTTTATCATCATCTCATCGGAAATGGCGTAGTTATTGGTGTTGCCGTACCAATAACTACGCCATTTGCTGTAACGAAGAACTTCATCTACAAACAGACATTTGCTTGTAACAGACAACTTGTGCCGCACATGCAGTTTGATTGTTCCAAACTTTACCAATACGCCACAGTTATCACGAGCAGTGACGATAGGTCAATAAGGTGTAAATTCAATTTCGAGAATCGCGCTCATGCAAGCAGAGCCGCATAAGTTACGCAAATATTTAAGCTCTTGCTCCTCGCAAAATCTCTCTGCCGTCGATCTATGATGACAACGAGAGAGTACTGTAGGTCGAGAGAAAAGGCTGTAGCGGTGCAGGCATACTCGTAGCATGATCACGCCGCACTGCACGAATGGCAACTGTCTAAAGCAGGACGCCATTGCATAGCCACGTTGAGAGTTGCACGTCGTGCTGCACGTTGTGCTGCACGTAGATTGTCGTGTCAAAGCACGCACGAGTGCAACTTACTGGATTAATGTCAGAATGAACGAATGACGCGACGATTTTCGCGACGTGACGACTTATACAAACGAAACACGATGTCGTCTACAACTACAACGACGACGACGACAACACAGACTCTACCTGCACCGTCTGCAGGCTATTTTGGTTCGTCGAGAAGACGAACATTTTACAGTCGACTATTGTTCAATACAGACCGACCTACCCGGTATTCTGGAGCGTTGTTTAGTGGGCTGGCGAGGACGACGCCTGCCTTAGTGTCGGCCGGCCTGTCCGAGATCGATCAAGAATCCACCTACGTATCTGTCTAACTATCTATCGATCTGCTTTGGCCTCCTCGATCATACAGCGAGCGATCTACATGTAGATACAGACCTACCGGTGTATGCGGGGCAGAGAGACAGACGTGTGTCTATAGAGCGAGGTACGTACGCAAACTGTCAACTTCTTTCATGTGACAACCATGTTTTGTTCGACCCAAAGTGATGAAATTGTGATGACTAACCTGTAGCCGAGAGTGGCCGGTGGTGGTATCTGGACACTGGGTACCGACCATGTCAGCTGCCACAGGGCACGCTCGCTACCTCTTGGTTTTTTCCGATCCAAATATCGATTCGTTACGTCTACATGACAATCTCAGCCCTGCTGAATGACCGATTTATCGATTCATTGATTATTAGCTGTTTAGGCTTCAATACAGACGATGTGTGACCTTTATGAGCAGTTATCAGAAGATGCGTTTACGATTCTGGATTATGACCGCTGAGCTTCTAATGATGACCGCCTTTAAGAAAGATAGGTCGCCTTCCTCCTCTTTCTTCGAGTAGAGTTTACCGAGAAAAAAAATGGCGTTTGGAATTTCGAGATAATTGGCAAACATTAGAAAAATACCCTCGCTCCATCGCTGTGTCAGGAGGTAACTGTGTTTTGAGCGGTCATATTTGTACATTTGACTCGTCTGAGCCGCCAGCCAGTTTACGGTAGCCACGTGATCGACAAAATCATACGGTGTGCGTCTTGTTCTACTCGATAGTTAGAACTATTCTTCCCAAACAATCTCACCGTTTATACATATATTTACTTGCATTATCGAACGTACGAAACGGATGACTCACAGTGAAGACGTTTTTTTAATTATGCATTATTTAGTGTCATAACGAACTGTTCGGCAGAGGCTACAGACAAGGGAGCACTAGGTTTATATGCGTATACAATTTTCATTAATATATATTTAGAATATACGAAAATTAACACAATTTACAGAGCTGATGACGCTTAAATTTCTTAAAAGAGATACTGGTTATTATACTTACAATCGTTGTGATGGCTGTAAAACAGAGTTTACGGAAATTGTTCTGATCTATGGTTAAGGTAAAATTATGTTGTCAGCCTGGTGTTTTATTTATTTATACGCTTGCAATTATATTTGTGTATTATTATTCAGTTATTATTCCTCTATATATATATATATATATATATATATATATATATAGAAGCAGGCTTGACTACTTCAATAGTAGAAAAGCTTACATAAAGCTATGCCTTGACCACAAGCGTGAATACGCTAGGAGGGAGGAAATCCGACTGCTCGAAAGAGCGGAGCGCAAGCCCTCAGCCTACGTCGTACGGCCTCGTAGGGGGACGAACCACCTGCTCAGCGACGAACAGGTAACGAGTCACCTGACCGGTCTTCTATATAACCGCGAGACGGTACGCCTCGCTCTAATGATTGAGTACCCGCTCACATTGGAGCAGGATACTATGAATCTGCCCTTTGAGGTAGAAGAAGTAAGTCAGGTTCTGCACTCTCTATCGAGAGGAAAGAGTGCGGGGCCAGACTAAGTGTACTATGAGCACTGGGTGCAGTCTGAGCCACTTTTGGCAAACCATCTTTGTGATTTCTTCAACGAGATCATGAAGAGGGGACAAATGCCAGGAGCCTGGCATATCGCCAGGCCTTCTCTTTTATTTAAGGGTAAGCATGGTGATGACAGGCGAGACCCCAACTTATATCGCGGTATAGCGTCTGAAAGGACGCTGAAGAAGATCTTCTGCAAATTGGTTATAAAACGGATCGAGTACGTTGTCGACCAGACCCTTCCACCGGAGCAATTCGGCTTTCGAAGGGATCGAGGAGCGCGTGATGCAATCCATGTGCTTCAGTCAGAGATAGAGCGAGCTGTGGCAAAGCCCGGAGGCCATTTGTATGCAGTCTTTATGGACTGCGTCAAGGCTTTCGACAAAGCACCTCGAGATCTCTTGGTGAAGTCATTCCGATACGCAGGGGTTGGTGGCTCTCTTCTGAGCGTAATTTCCAGTTTCTTTGATGAGGACACCTTACTGGTACAAGGTGAGCAGGAAGTGTTGCAGGTAAGGCAAAATGTGGGAACCCCGCAAGGCGACCCATTGAGGTGCGTCTCCTTCACTCTTCTGCTTGCCGATTTTGTTGATAATATTTGACAAAAGTTCCAGAAGGCCACAGTTGTGATGTACGCAGATGACATAGTGGTCGCTCATCACGACCTGGGTGCCATCAAGCGCATCACTTCTCTGGCGGAGGTGTTCCTTGTCTCAAGAGGGCTGGAAATAAACGCCATGAAGACCAAGGCTATGAAATTCAGAAGAGGAGGTCGATTGGCTGCTAAAGACGTTATACGTTGCGCTTTTCTACCTCAAGGTTGTTCCGGCGCTGGTGTATGGTCTTGACAGAGTATGGGAACACTTCACTCGGGCAAACTTTGGTTTGCTTGAAAGGTGTTTTACAGTGTACATGAAGCGAGTACTTTGCCTGTCAATACGGGCAAGGAGCCGCTTTGTGTACCTAATGTCAGGCTGTGCACCAGTTGTTGAGCTAATTCGATTGAGGTTGAAGACGCCGCCTACAGTACCATTCGAGAACTTTATCTCGGAATGGGAAAATAAAGTTGAACAAGTCCGACGAGAGGTCGGAGACCTAGATGTTTTCAGGGCCTCTCACCTCTGGTCTGGTCTTGCGTGTGACAATCGCCACGTCTATACCAGATACATAGTTCATGGCTATCATCACCTGGTTTGTTTGAATACGAGCTTCCACGAAGAGTACACCGAGTGCGTCTGTCGACTGTGCTCTTAGGCGTGTACGGAGTTTCGTGCATCTGCCTGCCTGGCCCTTGCGAAGAGATCACTGCACTGCCTCTCTCGAATAACATGCCGCGAGCAGCTAAGTGTATAATTGTATAATATGTATAATTGTTCATGCTATATGCATACTCAATATGAGTGAAATAAATACGATGACATATATATATATATATATATATATATATATGCACACGCAAAAAAAAAATATATATATATATATAATCGCTACTAAGCTAGACAAAAACAAATCCATGGCATCTACCCACCATGTGTCGTGTCGGGATGGAACCCACGATTAGTCATGACGTCTCCACCACATCGATGCTTATATACCAATGGCTAACAGACCAGGACACCTATCCTCCTTTACTGACAAGCCGTGCGGAAGGAATAGAAAAAGCTATACAAACGATCTACCCAGGTCATGCTGATTGGGATGGGGAAATTAAATTTTGATCCCAAGGCTACTCTCGCTTAGAGAGAGTTCTGCTCGTATTCATTTTGTTGCCTTGTAAATCGATGTTTAAGACTTCATTTTGTATATTTTAAGCATGCTAGCTTCGCCTATGGCATTTAGCTTTTCTGGATATGCTTACACGGGTGTTGTGCTTCTAAGGCGTCATTGATTCTGGAAGATCCGAAGCTTTATCCAGCCGCAGAGTGTTTCTGATGGATGCATACTTATCGGTCGTAGACAAAACCTTCGAGGAGCCTCTTCTTTAGATCAGCTTTCTTAAGCAGACTAGCTGGCCCTTTTAACGTAGATATCTATAATAAAAAAAGAGAGTGCGTATTGATATTGTTAACGACAGGTTTAGTCGTATGTTATGCTAGTTTCATTGTGCGCTAAACGCATCGCAGGACCATTGTCTTACGTGATAAAAAGACTGACACGGAAATAGTCGTAGTATTGCCGATAAGGAAGGACAATCTAAATGGAACGCTATCCTTCTTGGTGAGACGTGATTTCATTATTCGAAAGTTATGTAGGTTGTTTCGCCAGAGCCGTCGAGTAACGATCGATTTGTGTACTGACTACTTATCATAATGAAGAAAAAACAGCAAAAGTTGAAATAGCCTGCGAGAGACTACATCTGTGGACTGTGCTGACAGCAATGGCAAACAAAGGCTACAGATAGGTAGGTTTGTAGTATTCCTTGATGGGTGAGTCTCTTGCCATTCTGGATCGCAGAATTGTCGATTTTGCGAGTTTGCGAGCTGTCAGCTATAATTGGATAAATAATTAGGTTAACTATTTATGGCTGGCTATGACGGGCTATCACCGGGTCAGTTATGGTCCTAGTATAGGGCCGGTCGTCTGTAAGCCAGTGAGCTGCTATTGCTGTCGTTATTGCTATTGCTGCTGTTGTTGTTTTTGCTGTTATTGTTGTTGTTGGTGCTGCTGTAGTTGGTGCTATTGTTGCTGTAATTGTTGTTTGTTTGATTTAAAGCGTAACACATTAGATAAGTAGATTATCGACGCAAGCGTCACGTGAAGCTGTCACAGTGGGTTGGTCGTTGTTGTTAACGTCTTTGTCGTTTACTGAAGGTCAGCAACTGAGGAAGGTGGCGTCGTCACTGGCAGACGATGGACCACGAAATGCAGTGAAGTCGTGAAGCCGAACAACAAAGATAGATGTAGAGAAGGAAGCTAGAGAGAGAGAGAGAGAGAGAGAGAGAGAGACGCATTGAGGTAATAATTAATCGGATTGAAGTCCGACTCCCTTCCGGTCGGTCGTTCGGTTGCTTACATCAATCAGTGAGCTGAAGAGAAGAAGTCACCGCAGTCATCACAAACACGTAATATTTTAGCACCTCCTCGATTTCGACACAACGACAGTGTGATCGAAAGCATGAAGGGCAAGCCATTTGGTCTAAGTTCTTGTCGTTCTATGGTTGTTGTTGCTGTTGATGCTGGCCATGTCGTTGTTGTTTTCGTTCATAAAATTAGTTTATCGTGAAATATGATCAAGCAACAATCTGTCGCTGTTGCTTGATCGATTGATTTATTATTGGCTTGACATGTACGCCTAAATACACATGTCACTCCTTTTTAGATCAAGGACGCTTAGAGTGGCAGCATACTAGTTGTAGTTACTGCTACAATTGATAGTTAAGTTATTGCTTGTCGCTCCGACAGTAAGTCAACGGTAAGCCGGCTGTCACAGGGGCCCGTCTGCGTAAATGTACGCTTGCTTTCTGGTGTGGTGGTGATGGTGGTCGTGGTGATTGCCTTCGCCTTCGTCTTCCTTCGACTCAGCTCCTCATCGAGATCTTGGTGGTGGTGGTGGTGAGGGGAGAGATGGCCATCGGCGGAAGGGATTGGCGCGTACGAGGCAATCCCCCTGACAACGGGGGTTGGCTGAACCGGCTAACCGATGCACACATGATACTGCATATTAGTATCACGACTACGACGACTACGATTGTCTTAAGTACTGTTGATTGCCTCTGCTACGACTTTTACTACTAATACTACAACTGCCAGTACTATCATTACTCAAGCTTCAGCTACCAATAGACTGCTGCTGCTGCTGCTTTCGTCGTATCACTTCCGCAATGGAGCAGATGCCAGTAGCAACCTATACATATATGGGGTAGTCTATGAGTGAGACAGGCCGTCACTCCTAAGCAGTCCCTCTCCTTCTCTGAAGCCGCTGTGGCCGCGACTTCAGAGAAGGAGAGGGGCGGCAAACGTCTTCGACGTTCTCTTACCTCGTGGTTGGTTGGTTCGTTGGCTAGCCCGTCAGGCAGCCCGCCAGGCTTCCTGTGAGGGAGACCACCCGGCTTGGCCCTGCAGAAGACTGTCCGCTCGCTGCAGTCTGATAAAAGCGTTGCACCGGCGGTTCATCGTGCTGTCGACCGACCACGTCAGTGCCGCCCACATTGTTCCACTCAACACCATCCCCATCACCACTACGACTATTACTGGTGTTTCTGCTGCTACCACCACCACCACCTCTGATTTTCCGACTTGTCGTCTCTACAACATATACTCCTCGTCGTCCTTCGGACTTGTAGACTTCGTACTCCTACAGCCTCATTCACGTGTTGCTGAAGCCGAGCAGAGTACGAGGACGGACCAAGAGTAGGAGCCGTCATCGTCGGGAGGTGTTCCTAGAGTGGCATTCGCTGAGGCAGACGCCGCGTTGAGACCCCAGTGGGTGGTGTTCGCCCGCCTCCATCACCTCCTCGGCAACCTCCCCCCCCCAACCTCCCATCAAAGTACTCCCAGTTTCTGACGGGTGTCTTCTGTGAAGATATCTGGGGTCGCACGGACGACAGGTGACCGTGGTGTGATCGCGCGGTCACCGCCGTTGGCGTTGTTACGTTGTTTACATCCCACCCAGCTAGCCCGACCCCAAGGACGACGACGACGACGACACTCAGTTGGGGTTCAATTGGATTATCATCACTAAAGCCCCCACCGACATGATCGTCGACATCTGACATCCAATTCGAAGGTTCGTTGTCCTGCTCCCTAGGGTCCCTAGTTCATGGTGCTGTTGGTATTATGCCCGTCCTGTAGCACGATGTTCCGTTTGATGTTCGGTCGATGACATGCATCGGTTGTTGTTGTTGTCACCACCGTTGTTATTGTCGTTGCTATTATTGCTGTTTTTGTTGTTAATATGATGATGATGATATATTATTATTATTATTATTATGATTGCCGTAGTCGTTAATTGTTAGAATGTAGTTCAATCAGAAGCTCGAACCCCCACAGCCAGTCAGGGCTGCCACAGAAAATGGTCCCTGACCACAACCCATGGACTTCTTTGTGCTTCTCCTGGTTGCCGCCGACGCCGCTGTCTTAGCCTTGACATTGGCGCGAAAGACGCGGCGCGTTCAGTACGGCCATCGCTAGGGCATTGACTGCTGGTGCTGCAGTTGCTCGTATTACGTGTGTCGCTGTGGATGCGTTACTGTGTGCCGATGCGTGAACGCTACACTCGTGTGTAGGGGTGTGGGCGCATGCAAGCTTCTTCTACCTGTTCCTCATCCAACGGGATTAACAGTAAAGGGGTAACTCTGATGATAATGCCAGAACGGGCAGTGCTCGCTGTGTGTGAGCGCGACAAGTGTTAATGTAGAACTAGACGCAACTAATATATATATATATATATATATATATATATATATATGTTCCAAAATATCGCCCACAGAAGCAGCGAATTCCGCATGTATGTGAATTAATAAGAAATTATGGGCAGGAACTTGTAGTGCTGTGAGGTGGTTGCATAATCTTCTCTTGCTCGGATTGACATTCGCCGGCCGTACATCGACCAAAAATAGAAGCGATGCATATCGAATATGTCCTTTTCTGTAATAGACGTTTCTGTTTGGCGCATTTGACCTTGTCTGTCCTGCCGTGCCCCGTTATTGGTTAAGTTGTACACATAATATAGTAATAAGAAGTGTTATATTTTTTTGATTTGGCGTTATTATAACATCAAAGTGGTGTAATGTATGTCACACCGGGCTTGAACCCGCACTTTACTATATTATAGATGGATGACGATTCCGATACTAAGAGTCGTGGGTTCAATCATTGCACGACGCATACCGATCCGAAATAATCCTTCTTAAAACTAGATATATACTCGCTTGGTACATACATTTGTGTTAAAGATATCTGCGTCCAGGATTTGCGATGAATCTGTTGCGTCTTCTTAGGCCTGAGTTTCTTTCCATTAAGGATTTGCCATATAATCTATGGCATCCATTTTTCGTAGGGTTTGTCACTGTGTGCTTTGATGCGTCTTTATCAAACTTAGAGACGGCGTGTAATAAGAGAAGTGAATTAAACCTCTCATAAACAATCGGATAACGTTGACCGTTATGACCGAAATAGCGCTTAAAACTCGCATTCATGGTTGCTGTTTGGAAAACGCCTCTTCTTAGATCGGTCAGAAGCGACGGTTCGCGAATTTTATCACGTCGATCTATTTTTCAAACAATTTTGTTTTATCGGTTATGAGTAGGCTCTGCGTTTAACATACAAAATAAACTACATTCAGCAGGGTGAATAGTGTTAAACTTATCTTTCTTACTCATGTACTACATTTATTAGTGTTGGTAGGAAAACTTACTTCAGGCGCTGTACTGAGAAATATCTGGGAAATTATTGATTTACATTGCGTACAAATACGTTGCTTAAAATGTAGTCTACATCATATACTCGCGACTAACTAGAAGCGTTAGTACCAATCACACGAAATAGTCTTAATTACGTAGGAAAATATTCTTCAATCAAATACGTATCCTTATGTTGCTTTCTGCTGTTGATTGATGTTGGCGGGTTAAGGTAAATTGTGGAATTGTTATCTTAAAAAGACCGCCTCGCTTTTCACGCGCTTTAGCCGAAAAGGTAATGTTGTGAACATGTATAGATATATAATATATATACTAGGACATATATTTGGAAATATGAACATGATATAAGAGAAAATATAAGAGATATATAGATAGATATATATAATATATAATATATAGATATATACATAATAGAATTATTATATCTATAAAATATATGCACATATATATATCTATATTATATAGTATAAAATATATTATATATAATATACATATATATACAATCGAATTCTAAAAATATGCACAGTGTGAGCCACGGTGGTGCTTCAATGCTTATGTTTTGAAGAGGGCTTGTTTTCAAAGTGATTACAACATTATACTCTCTACAGTGCGAGTGCAAGTTTTACACATGTTTTGTACTGTGTGCTTTAAAAAAGCACGTGTCAGTACACAAATCGTAGCGTACAGCGGATAAAGTAGACTAAACCGTTAAGATTAATGACTGTTTGTGATTTCTGTATCCGACATTATCGCTTCCGTCTTCAGAAATTATGCATTTCTGCATCAAAATGTCTACGTCGTGTCTATTCCATTGTCGAGTCGTAAACGGCTAGATATCGAGCAGCGATGGAGAAACCATGCTGCTGCACTTGTCAATGTATGATGCAACGGGTATTTATTTATATATGCAAATACATGTATACACGTAGATAAATACATACATACATACATAAGAGAGGAAGAAAAAAATCTTGATGATTCAATACCAGTAGCGTACTCAACGGTTGAGTGTATATAGCGTCTAGAATGAATTCTGTCAGGGAAAGCATCGCCGAGACGCCGCAACGAAGTTACTGCTTAGCACCGCTAGAACGTCAACGAATGAATTCACCCGCCTTTCGCTGATGTACGCAAACAGGCAACGACAGCAAATACAACAATGTGGAAAAATGAATACATATCAGCAGCAGCAACAATGCGACGATGTGAACAGCAAACATCAACAGCAATGCAAAAGAACCTCAAGAAGAGAAGAGGAATCAAGCGCTAGAATGGCAACAACAATTACGGACAACACCCTATGCAGATAATTGCAGCTGGCCAATTATTGATCTGATCGAATGAACGTTACGATTAGGTAAAGAAGAACTCAGTTTGTATGTACCTCTGGTAACAACAACCAGCGCAGACAAAGTAACAACACATCGTATTGTAGCATTTGAATTAGCGAGCCCACTGCGACACGGAAACATGGCCATGAAATGCAATTGATAAGCGCAATTTCGAATTCGGCTATGTTTGGTTGTATTCGCTGGCTCGTTGGTCTGTTGTTGCTCCGGTTGGGCATCTTTGTTTACCTTTGCTGCACCTACTTTATTGCAGTTTCAAGCTCGTGCTCGGCTTGAGAAAGTCCATAGCATGCATGGACGGACTTCCTCAAGCAGATGAATAATCGAGGTCTTGAGTATGAGTGAGAATGACGCCGGGCGTAATGGTCCGGCTTAATGAAGGTTGCTGGTTGAATCCGAATGAAACGAGACGAAGTGACAACAGATCAACAGCTAACTTGATTCTGTTGGTCTGTTAATCCTAGTTAAGATGACTAACTGTCATCACTAGTTACAGCGATGACAGTAACTCGCCTTTGACAACAGAACGCTCAAAACTCAAGCGGGGCAAAATTCAAGTGCCTCGAGTTCCCTATGAACTCTGCATTTACGTAATGCCTATTGATGCTATTAGGGAAAGAAGGTGTCGCATTGGGCTTAAGAACTAGCCTATCAAATGTAGGTTAATCGTTCTGACCAGCGCTAACCACAACGACAGCAAGTAATTATACACGACCACAACAACAACAACACCACCACCACCACAAACAGAAACGATAGTAAAAGTAGCATCAGCAATTTTCTCTTCTTCAGCATAAAGTAGAAGAAGAAGAACAACAACAACGAATAAAAAGAAGAAAAAAAAAAAAAAAAAAAAACAACTCAATAAAAATATGAAAAACAGAAAGCAACGATTTCGGTTAACAAAATAGACAGGATAAATGTGTAAGTAATGATCATAATATATGTCGAATGAGAGCCAAGGGCCGCAGCACATGCGGCAAAAATAATAGCAACATTACTAGTAAGACAATGTCGATATTATAACAAATACAACAACAACAACAACAACAACAATAGTCAGCATTGCTACCATCAACAACGCCAGCAGAAGCAGCAGCAGCACGACAACAACAACATTAACAACAACAACAACGGTTACTAATCATATCTTAACAATGTATTAATTTGTGTCCTCTAATGCACTCTTTTGTTAGAAGCACGACAGCATGGACTCGAACGGCGACAGAAATGTTGGTGCAGGCGATGGTGGGGCTGCTGCCGACATCCCGAAGGGTCAAGGACAACCGCCAACGGACGACTATCTCGGAGTGCGCGAATTTATGGCCGGCAGGAGCCTCTTCATAACCGGCTGCACCGGATTTGTCGGCAAAGTTCTCCTTGAAAAGGTGGAATTATAACTATAAATTTACTTGATTGCCTTTTGGCGCGTCTCTGGCGCCTGCTTTGCGATCCACGTTGCATCCCTTAATACGCTTTATTTAGGAATAATTGAGTGACCACAACCCGGGGGAAGATCGAGGAAAACCTTTGAGACGAGCCAGAAAGAAGAAACATTTCTGTCCGCTCTGAGCAGCGCGCGTGTGGTCAGCGGCGCCAGTCTATAGGGCTGCACTTTCTACGCGTCTCAACGGTCGTCTAACAATCTATCGTATCTGTGTTTCCTATGTCCTCTACAGGATGGACATTCATTCAGTGCAATTCAAGACGATCTCTCTTTCCTCTCTGGCTTGAACAGTAGTCGATAAACAGCCAGTAGTGAAAGTGAATAGCGGCGAGATATTTTGATCGCAAATGCGCAGGTTGTATTGCAACGTTTGTAAGTCTTGGTCTTCGAGACAGCTAACAGACAATAATCCGTTGTGATACATTTTTTAAAAATTGTTTTACTTGTGTCAATGGCTGGTTCTCTAGTTTATTGGCTCTGGAACCATCACTGTTTGGTAAAATCAACTGATTGCTCTGACCCCAGCAAATGGAATCAAAATATACGCGTTTTGATACGTCCGTTATGATCGTGATAAGCCGTTCGGCAATGAACATATTACGCAGATAACGTAGGTTGGAAAAGCTTTAATCACTTTGAGGGCGTGTATGAATTATTTACTTAAGCGAAACCTTTTAAAGAAACGCACCCGCTTAGTTATGGTAAGTCACTTATAGTTATGTAAGCATCTTAACTCACACCTTACGTGTTTAAATTCGAGCAGTAGAGGAAAGTGCCGAAAATTCTACAAGTAAATTGCCGGCCCAACAGCGGATCTTAACCTCTCTGAATCTTTTTGTACGGATCACGATGACAGGTCATACATTTTATTAGCCGCGCTATGCCAAAAAGTAAGCGTAGACTCGTACCCCACCCATAACTGCGGTGGTGTCCGGCCATTGACGTGACAAACCACTGAACTCACATTTCAGCTTCGGGTGAGGGGGAATGATTGCAAGGTCACGAGCAGGCTGCGTGCCAAACCCTTTCGACGTCGATGTCGTCGATCTAATACACTAGTATTAACTATCTATTATTATTATTATTATTATTATTATTATTATTATTATTATTATTATTATTATTATTATTATTATTATTATTATTATTAACTTCAGTAGTCTGTAAGTAGTAGTATTATCTGCTAGATGTCACTAAGTTTCAAAACGTTGCTCGCTCGCTCAATGCATAGTGGTGCCGCCAGCCACGGTAGCGACATACTGACCGAACCGAGCGACAGCCAATGATGCTATTCAATTATATTTATTTCACTTAGATTGAGTATATTATACGGTTCAAGATGTTTTTTCATAATACTCTATCTCCTTCACGCTTTTGGCGAGAGAAGTAGTGCAACGATATGTTGTCCAGCGCTGTGCATTCGACTGCATGGTACTTGGCACACCTCCTCTGTAGGCAGAACCGGCAGGTGCACAACTCGTACTCCTCGTGAAAGGCTGCGTTTGAACATACCAGGTAGTGACCAATGATGCTATTGCCTTTGCTTAGAACATTTTCAAACGTTCCGATCATTGATTGTTAAGAACACCCACGTATACTTATTGCGCACGGCCTTTGCAGATTCTTCGCTCCTGTCCGGACGTAGCGTCCGTCTTCGTACTGGCTCGAGAAAAGAGGGGGCATTCGCTAAAACAGCGCTTCATCGACATATTTAACAGTGCACTGTTCGACCGTGTCCGCAAAGAACAGCCTGAGGCTCTTGACAAGGTACCAAGGAACTGTTCGTTTGAATAAAATCAATGACACACGTACACATGGCCTATTGGCTATTTCACATGTTGGTTACTCCCTGGCGAATTTGACGCGTTTGCATGGAGAGCTTCACGAGAGCCTGCTCATGTGTGTGTTAAGACAGAGCAATGTGTGATTTCAACACCCCTTTTTCAACAAAAGAGACATTGTAGTGTACTGTTTTTCTCGAGCGCCCCGCATTCACTCCGTGAGCACTAGGCAGACATTTAAACTTCGTGCTCCGTCAACAAGTCTTTTTCTCATTGTTCTCATCAAGGCATTTCTTTAGCGAGTAATAAGATTGCCACTCTGGTTGCAACAAGCTTCGAAACAGCGCATTGTGTCGGCGTGCTTCTCGGCGTTCACCGAGTAAAGCGAGCGTCTAGATGGAGATTTAATTTTGTTCGTAAGCGTATATTTTATGCATTTTCCAAACGTCCCGTACCAAAAAAAGAAAAAAAAAAACGTATATCAAGTCAGACTTAAAACTTGGAACGGGATGTTTGTGCTTGTCAAGTGCTCGCTTTATGCGTGATAAGGAAGGGAAACACAACTAACACCTTCTAACGCCTGCTAACGCTGTACGTGCAATAAACCGACCACACCGTAGGTGAAGTTCGTCGAAGGAGACCTGTTGCTCGATGGCCTGGGCATTTCGGACGTTGACCTGGCGAAAATGCGCCACTCCGTCAGCGTGGTCATTCACAGTGCGGCCTCGGTGCGCTTCGACGAGCCGCTACGCAACGCCGTCAACATGAACCTGTCCGGAACGAAGCGTGTCCTCGAGCTGTGCTCGACCCTCGATAAACTCGACGTGCTCGTGCACGTGTCGACCTGCTACGCGAACTGCGACCACCCGACGGTTGAGGAGAAGATATACCCTCAACGCTACGATCCGGAGCACATTATGCATCTGGTCGACTGGCTCGACGACGAGGCGCTCGACGCCCTCCAGCAGAAGATTCTCGGCGACAAGCCGAATACGTACACGTTCACCAAGAGTCTCGCCGAGCTGATGATCAAAAACTACCAAAAGAATCCAGCAATGTTCGATGACAAGTCGACCTTCAAATCGGGCATCATCGGCAAGAAGAACATCGAGGGCAGCAAAGACAGCAACAACGACGACGGCAACAACAACAACAACAACAATAACAGCAATGACGACAACCAAAACAACAACGACGACAACAATAACAACAACGACGACAGTACCAGCAACAACAGTAACACTGTTGGCACCAACACGAACACAAGTTCGTCGGACCTCGACGGTATCGCTCGAGGAGAAGGCAAAGACGAAGTCAAAAATGAAGTCAAAGACGAAGGCAAAAATGAAGTCAAAAACGATGAAGTCAAAGGCGAGGACACGACCTCGAGCTGCTGCGGTCGCCGACGGCCGTTCTCGGTGGCAATTGTGCGGCCATCGATTGTGGTGGCGTCGCTCGCCGACCCCGTGCCCGGCTGGGTGGACAACTTCAACGGGCCGAGCGGCATGATTGTGGCGGCGGCGTGCGGCTTCCTGCGCTCGGTCTATTCGAAGAAGAGCATGCGGGCCGACTTTATCCCGGTCGACATCGTGGCGAACACGATCGTTGTGGCGGCGTGGCACGCCGGCGTCTTTCGGCCGTCGACCGTCATGGTGTACAACTGCGCGTCGGGCAACCGCGCCCCGCCGTTCACCTGGCGCGACTTCGAGGTCTACCAGCACGCGCTCGTCGAGACGATCACGTTCGACAACGCCGTCCGCTACCCGAAGATGAGTCTGCGCGACAGCTGGCTCATGCACCGGGCGTCGATGGTGTTCGAGCACTACGTGCCGGCCTACATCGCCGACAAGGCGTTCCAGCTGTTCGGCAAGAAGCCGCAGTTTCTGCGCGTCTACGACAAGCTGACGACGATGCAGGACGCGCTCACGTTCTTCACGACGCACCAGTGGCAGTTCCGCACCGAGCAGGTCGAACGGCTGCGGCTGTGCCTGAACGCCGCCGACCGCGTCGACTTCTGCACGGACGTCAGCGCGCTCGACTGGAACAGCTTCATTCACAACTACGTGCGCGGACTGCGCGACTTCGTGCTCAAGGAGAACCACAAACGCCCGTCGAACTGGTTCCAGCGGCTCTACATCATTGAGCAGCTGCAGAAGGCCGTCGTCACGATCGCGCTGTACAAGGCGTTCGGCGTCGGCGATATGCTGGCCAGCGCGTACGACTCGGTCATCGGCTCATGGCTGCCGGCCCCGTAGGTCACCTATTGGTGTGGTGTGGTGAGGTGATTTTACCCGTCTTACCCGTCCTCATATTCCTCGTATCCCATTCCGGCCCCCGAAGACAACACAGAAGACACAGAAGCGCAGAGCAGGCCAGATCCAGGGGCCGTCGTACAAAGGTCCACTAGGGCTGGTCAGAGAGAGAGAGAGAGAGATATATATAGACAGATATATATATATATATATATATATAGAGAGAGAGAGAGAGAGAGAGAGAGAAAGAGACAAGGCAGGCCTGCAATAGGTCCGCTGCACAAAACGATATAGCAAGCGTGATGAACGCACATGAATGACGACGACACCCATAACGACATTGTCTGCGTCGTCAAAGAGGTGGTCCTCCTTGTATCTCTGCTTGTTGCTCAAACGTTATGTGAAATTTGCGGTTGAACTACTGCGAGGAGAACTAGCGTTGAAGCTGCCGCAGCAGTGAGAACGAACTGTCTAGCCGACGGGGAGCTGTTACCCGGCCCGGAATGAGTCCAAATAACTACTAATCATAATCGTAACAATAACAATATTTACGACGATAACATAACTAATAGTAATAATAGTTATGATAATAATAATTATTATTGTTATCAATATCATTGTTATTGTCGCTCTAGCACAAGCAGCGTGGTGTCGGCAACTAACTTGCTGCAGTACTAGTAATAGTATAATTATGAATACTATTACTAATATTTTGATTCGTATTGGAATTGTTAGTCATATATATATATATATATATCGCCTGTGGCGGGTGCGGCTTGCAGCTGCAATCGAAGATTATAAGAGAATCAACCGTGTTGTTGGTCTGGTGGACGTTTTCTGCTCGCTCGCATTGCTGATGATGATGATAACAATATCGCAGAGAACACTGAAAAAAAGAAGCAGAAGCAGAAGAAGAAGACAAAAAGCTCGGAACGAGGAACGCTATCGTGGCCAAAACGCGTGAAACGGTGGCTTGCGTCTTGGTTTGACGTCAAACGCCGACGCCAAACCGAAGTTAGACCGTCGCTATTGGTACGAACCGGTGATGCTCAGTATTTGAGATGTCCAAATAGTTTGTAGCTAGTCTCGTGTTTACGTATCAACGGCGGGATGCTCGCCATCTATTGTCAGTGTCGTCGTTGTCTTCGTCATCGTTGTCGTTGTCGTTGTTTTTGTCAGCATTGCTCTCGATACGATGTCAACTGATGTCAGACAAACAAACTCTTGAGTGTTGACACACCCAAACAATTCCCAAATGCAAGCAGATAATGGATGCATTATAATTATAATGATAAAGATTATGATGAGGATGAGCCAGCGTCGAAATGAACAGCGGGTGCAGTTCGAATGCGAACTTTGATGCATTCTTAGTGTAGCTTTCTCGTGATGATGATGATGGTGTTGTTGTGGTTGTTATTGCTGCTGCTGCTGATATCATCCGGTTACAACAATACAAAAGAACCCAAATGAAATCAAAATAAAATGTGCTCAATAATCGTTGTGTCACCGTTTTTAACTGCCGCAGTCTTTACTTCGAGCCGAATATGCCAACAAAAAAACGGCTCGTAAACATTGCAATCTTAGTGAATTCGAAGCCATGTTCAATTCATTTTAGGTTCACACTGTATTGGGTAGTAGTTGTAGTGGAACTTACACTGTAGGTTCTACTACTGTGGTTCGTGATTCATATGATTGTGAGATGAAAATACTTCTGGAACAAGTATGTTATATATAGTTAATCTGTCTTGCGCTCACTCGGCGGGCCGGCGCCCACGTCACACCGCTCTGAATGACATTCTTGCAAGGTCGTTGCGAAAGGCCGGAATCCCTTGCGTCCTGGAACCGCCTGGTCTTTCTAGAGACGATGGCAAGCGGCCCGACGGCTTGACTTTGATACCTTTCTACAAGGGTCGTTCCCTGGTGTGGGATGCGACGGTGACCGACTCTCTGACCCCCTCCCTTGTCGGTCCCAGCGCTTCTCGCCCAGGAACTGCCGCTTCCCGCGCCGAGACATCAAAAACAAGAAAGTATGCGAACTTAGGCCGGGCGTACCACTTTTCACCCTTCGCATTCGAGACGCTGGCTGGCCCTGGGCCCCTCACAACCACGCAAATTTCCCAGGTTGGCGACGCTTTACAGCAGGCTACGATGGACAAGAGGGCGGGCACTTTCTTCTGCCAACGGCTTTCCCTAGAGATTCAGAGAGGTAACGCGATTTCGGTGCTCGGAACTATGAAAGACTGGATGGACCCGCGTCTTCGCGTCAGGGGTCGGGCAAGACTACCACTTGGACACGAGTGATAGATAAAGAGTGAACCATCGGTGTCGTGGATTTAAACATTCACATGTATATATTAAATTCCTATGTTTTTATGATTTAATTTTAATAATCATATAACTATAGTTAATTATACGCCCAGCGTATCATCAGCTGGTGCGTCACAATTTGCATACATTACGCTCTTAATGGATATCGGGCCTTTGTCAACGTAGCATAGGTAGGGCGTTTTCAACGTAGGCAGTAGATAGAAATTGCACGAATATGAGCCGACGCAGGAAGGGGAATATGAACCACCTGATTGCTGTACAGGTATGGCTTACGTATATGGGTAAGACTGGGTCAGCTGTGCCAAATGGACTTCTGAGTAATAATTGTACGTTGTGGTGCGAAATTGCCACTATCCCACGGCAATTGCAGTACGTGATGAGAGTCAAAGTGGCTACTCTGCCGTGCAGTCTTGGGTGGATTTTTGGTGAGTTGCAATTAAACATCGCCAAGCGTTTATCTCTAGTTTGAAGCAAAGTCACTGTTCATTTCATGCCGTTATTTCGCAATAATTGTTTGGCCATTCGATAGACCCTTGCTACACATCCTCACCTAAAAACTGACTGAATATGAGGAAACACGCTATGTAAAGACTAAATGCAATTTTTGTTTGTATATATGATTTTGTATACAAGATTGCTTAGTGGCAAAGCCTTTGCCTTGCATTCGGGAGGCCTGGGTTCGAGACCCAGACCAATTACTCTGAAATTGGTTTGCATGGTTTCCAATTTAGACAAGGTAAATGCCGGAGTGGATTAAACATCAGCCATGACTCGAAAAAACCGTACACGAACATACGAAAAAGTTAAAAGAAAAAATTAATATATACGAGGTGTGTTCAATCGTTATCGCGACTTTTGAATTTTCGCGGGTTACGTATATTCGAATTTCGATTTTTTGTGGCGTTATGTTGGTACTCATGTCTCTCACTTATGCCGACAAGCTCGGCCATTTTGAATGTTCACTTAATTGTTGACAGCTGCTTTGCTTGCACGTGTTTTGGATCGTCTTCGATTTTTACCTATTCAAAAAAATGGATCAAAGAACCTGTATCAAATTTTGTGTGAAAAACGAAATTAAGTGCGCGGATGCATTCCGAATGTTGACTGTGGCATACGGAGAAGCTACCTTGGACCGAAGCAACGTTTATCGGTGGTACAAAATGTTCTCAGAAGGCCGAGAAGATGTGAACGACGAAGAGCGTGCCGGACGCCCGAGCACTTCAACAACAGACGAAAAAATTAATGAAGTGGAGAAAATGGTATTGGCCAATCGTCGAATCACCGTTAGAGAAGTTGCTGAGGACCTAAACATATCGATTGGCTCGTGCCATTCGATTTTTATCAATGATTTGGGCATGAGACGGGTCGCCGCGAAATTCGTACCAAAATTGCTCAATTGCGACCAAAAACAGCATCGCATGAACATTGCTAATGAGATGTTGGACTCTGTCCGCGACGACCCAAATTTGCTCCAGAGGGTCATAACTGGTGACGAATCGTGGGTTTATGGTTATGACGTGGAAACCAAAGCTCAATCATCTCAATGGAAGCTGCCGCACGAACCAAGACCGAAAAAAGCGCGCCAAGTTCGGTCGAATGTGAAAGTTTTGCTGACAGTTTTCTTCGATTGCAGGGGCGTGGTGCATCATGAGTTCTTGCCACAGTGTAGAACGGTCAATAAGGAATATTACCTGCAAGTTATGCGCAATTTGCGCAAAGCAATCCGCCAGAAACGCCCGGATTTGTGGAAGAACAAAAATTGGCTTTTGCACCACGATAACGCCCCTGCTCACACATCGTTGCTTGTGCGCGAGTTTTTGGCCAAAAACAACACACTAATGATGCCGCAGCCACCGTATTCCCCAGATCTGGCCCCCTGTGACTTTTTCTTGTTCCCTAAACTGAAGAGGCCCATGAACGGACGACGTTACGCTACGCTTGACGAGATAAAGACGGCATCGAAGGAGGAGCTGAACAAGATTAAAAAAAAATGGTTTTTTGAAGTGCTTCGAAGATTGGAAAAACCGTTGGCACAAGTGTATAATATCTCATGGGGATTACTTTGAAGGGGACAAAATAGATATTCATGAATAAATGAATAATTTTTGAAAAAACACAAAAGTCGCGATACGTTTTGAACACACTATGTATATATATTTGCCGTCGGACTTCGTTTGGGAACAGACATTGTACGAGTATACACTCATACTTGCGTCTGCGGAGACGTAGTCGGGCCAGACCGACGCCACGGGCTGTCCTGTATCGTCAGCGCAGGTAGGCGAGCAAGACACCAAGCCCTGAATGAAACCTTCAGTCGAGCTTTACGATCCAGTGGTCTGCCGTGCGTCCTTGAACCCGTCGGGCTAGACAGGGAGGGCGGCAAGAGACCTGACGGGCTGACCTTAACTCCGTTCGAGAGCGGATGCATGCTGGTTTGGGACGCGACAGTTACTGACTCATTAGCCCCTTCAATGGTCAGTGCTGGCGCGGCCCGGGCCCATGCTTCGGCTCTCGCCGAGGCAAACAAGGTTAGAAAGTACCAGAACATCGGGTACCCGTACAAGTTTTATCCCTTTGCCTTCGAGACCCTTGGCGGGCCCGGTCCATCCACTCGAAGTTTGCTACAAAAGGTCGGGAAACGCCTGATTCTAGCCAGCGGAGACAAACGAGCGGGTGATTTTCTCAGACAGCGCCTGTCGCTGGATGTGCAACGGGGCAATGCGGCCTCGGTTCGGGGCACTCTCCAGAAATGGCTGGTCCCTACACTGGACCCCCCGTAACGGTGCACACGTTCGCAGTGACTCAAATGTCATGTTCCAACCCTGAATGATTGACTACATTGAATAAATGCATATATACATAAATCAACGGAAAAAAAAAAAAAAAAAAATATATATATATATATATATATATATTTAAGGCATATTTGGTGATTATCGTATATATACGTATAAATATGTATGCATATGCGCATAAAATCTTGTGAAAGTTTGTAAATATGCCACCGAGATGACGTCGATGAGAGCGCAACCCCACGTTATAGCCATGACATTATTTTTTTATGTCGGCTGCTAATTTTCGAATTATTCCGCTGGCAAAGAGTCCAGTTGCAGCAAGTCTCTTTCTCGCTGTAAAGACTATTCTGCGGAAAACGTTCCTTGATGTCGGAAATTTCTCGTAATGTTGTTTTTTTTGCGCATTAAATAGTTTTTTTTTGTACAAGCCATTGATCAGTGAAACTGTAACTTGTAAACTTAAGTCCATATTCCAGAATTTACTCTAGAAAATAACATACCCATTCCCGCTCTAGCACGTTCTTCAGAACTTGCTGCCCATCAAGCTTTTATTGGTGTACTAATTATTTTAAACCACGACGCAAATGTATTTAGTTGACCTTTCCAGCTATGAGACGTACACACAGTAAAGCGGCTGTTAGGCTCAACTGAACAACAGTGAACTAGAAGGGTGTCAAAACGGACGTTGCGTCACGAAATTGAGAAGTCATTTTTCGCAGACAATAATTAGCGCAGCATTTTCGATTATTATTCTATAAAAACGGACCGGCGTAACAGTTGCACCCTCTGGTGTGAACGTATGGGCTTTTAGTCTATGTCGAAAAAATGATAAAGAGCGGTAGTCCCCGGATTTAAAATTAAGGAAATTACCGATTTGATCAATTAGAGTGTGTGTGCTTTTTTTACCTTGAGAGGTCGTTTGTTTATAAAAAGGAAAAAAACATAAAACTTGTGTGGGCCGGCAACCTATGAGTATTCTCTTGACTTGCGGACTTCAGTATGTCTGACCGCACAGAACGCCACCGAGGCATAGCCACCGACCATAGAGGGGATTAGGGAATCGATGACGGTTGCATCCGGCCCCTCTCAAAGGACGTTATAGTCATACCGTCTAGTCACTGGTCGTGCGTAGAGGCTTGTCGATTCCAGTAGGTAAGGCTGTCCGAATGACCTTTGGGCTCGATAGAGCATTTCGCGCCCAAAGTGGCGTGCCTGGGGCGACGGCTAGCGCTAGGCAAAACGAACGAAAACCCGTAGTGCCCCACCATGTCGACCAAAAGGCCGCAAATGTATTGGTGAGGGGTAACTACTAAGCCTCGGGGCTGTGTAGATACTAACATTATGTATAGCCGTAATGTTTACCGACTAATTGACCGTTGCTCCAAATTCATAGACCGAGGACACCCGATAGCAGTTCGCTGGTTTCGCTCGGAAATTGCGGACGTGCTTCGAATGTCTAGCGCATAGTTTCCTATTGATGAAACGTATGCTTTCAAGCGCAAGAGTGCAAGGAAGACCACGTTTTCTAATGCAACGAAGTGTTTATGATACCAAGAACTTTTATAGGTAGGCCGATAAGCGTATACAAGATTTCCGATTCCTCTTTAGGCCTAGAGATAAAGGGGCACTCGTCACGTAAACTCTCAAATATATCCAAGTCTAGAGGTTGTTACTAAAATCATTTGCTGCTGGGCAATTGCTGCTTTTGTAGCTGAAATATTAGGTTTTATTTTTTTACTTACATGGCGTAGAGATGCTCTCCCGCTACGCTAACATCTGATTGATGTAGATATGTTTTCCCGTAACGATAACATATAATATTGAAGGGACAAAACAAGAAACGTGAAGAGATCAAAAGGGTAACGTTTCGAGACTATAGAGGAGGTAAAGGAACATTTGCTAAAGCAACGCAGCTCTATTCAGGAAAACGTTTTTAAAAAGTATTGCATTGACCAAGCGCATTGCAAGCGAGAGTTATTTTAAAGTGAACAAAACACCTCAACAGATTAAACAAATATATTTTTTATAAATATGTAACAGATCCGATCCCCGTACATAGAAATTAGTTTTATTTTGTCCTCCTATTTGTACTCGGCATTTAGCCATCAAAAGTTTCTCTGGAATCTCATCCACAGTTACTCATGATAGCGGAGTCGCTGATAACCTCTACCACACCGTACCGCCGACGATATACAAAAGTCATTCGGTAAATGTTTGCTTGTAAGAATTTAGGATACCGCTGGTCAAAGTGTACAGAAATAATGTTATGCTTTTGTGTTTAATGATTTTTTTTCTCTGAAACACATGGTAGCCCAATAGTACTGCCGGAAGATGGGCCACCGCAAGATTATGGGCCTTAAAGGACATGCACAGAGTAGTCGCAATGCGTCTATTAAGTTCCGTCAGAGTGTGACGAAAAGATCTCAAGCTTTATCATTCAATAGTTCTAGGATCATATGTGAGACCTCGTGTACTGCTGCGTTGACCGCTAGGCTTGCGAGGGCCAGGGCACCCAGTGTATAGTTTTGTTCATATTCAGTTCCAGTTCCTCGGCCGGTTTTGCTTTGACGGCAATGGCGAGGTCGTCGGCATAGGGCACTGCGTCCACCCCATGGAGTAGGTCTGTCAGTCGGAAGACATAAATGTAAGCCAGATTCTAGAGGAGTGGGCCGAGTTTATATCCCTGTAAGCCCCCCGCTATAATTGGAAAAATACGAATAATAATTAACCTGATCGTTAACAACCGTCAATGAACAACACGTTCATTGGACGTGCGAGAAATAACACTTTCCTTGATCAACGCATCCAAATGGCCCTCCGTGGTATTCTGTCAAAGGCGTTTTTAACATCTAAGAGAGCGACTAAGAGAAGCTGCCTTGCAATCAGGTTGGGTCTTTCCTCAACTATGGCATTGTATCTTTTTGCTAGTGCCCTCAACAGGCATATAGGCCGATATCCCCCGTTTACCCTGGTTTACGACGGCATGACGACGACCTCGGCTCATGCTGAAGGTAGCAAAATCGGGCCACTTCTTAGCAGAGTATTGGATACCTTCTCCACTGTTGCGATAGGCTTCCCAGATAGGAGTTTAGCCGTTTTGGGGAAATTCCGATCTGGCCCCCGAGTTTTTTCCGGGTCTCCAGTCTGTGCGTTGCGCCTCACACCTCGTGTGGCAGATTGGTCGGATCCTGTGCCCGCCTTCCGTTGTTGGCATGTTTTTATAAATAGACCTTTCGAGAAACACGTAAGTCGGGACTAACCTAGTGGGAATCATTTTGGTTTGCTGTTTGTTCAGGGTCACCGTAGCGGTGTCTTTGTTCTTACGCCTCACTATTCTATACGGTTTCCCCAGGTCGTCCTCGATCTCTTTAAGGAATTACTTCCGGCACATGGTTTTGCTTTCGACTATTGTTTGTTTGAGTTAAATCCCGTTTCCTCTTTATTCTAGCATTGGTTGAGTGCGTGCGTTGTTGTCTCGAAAATGCCGTTTGAGAGCTCGCCTTGCCTTACAACACCGTTTGCGTTTGTCCCTAGTCTCCTGCATCCAGCAGTATTTGGGTGGCATATTTCTTCGCCCGGTGTGCTCTCTGTGTACTCGATATTGAAAATCAAATACTTAATATTGAAAAAAGACACAGCGTTCATAACAGTGCCTTCCATCGTCTGGATTCTTTTTGAGTTGCACATACGGCATAAGGGGGAGTAAGTTTAACCAACACAGAGGTGTTGCTGAATACACTGCCACCGCGACCTGTTAGAGTTGCGTGAGTAAGTAGGTAAGCAACTCGTGTTTAAGGCTGTACGATTTTTCAGATCAGGGAGCTTGGAGTTTGTCCAGTATTCAGGGTGCCCCGGGTGAACTGCATCCCCTTGGTGGTTCCGCTTGCTTATGGTATATGTTTCCTTCGTCCGGGGGTTGATTGAGAGACATCTCGAAGCTAGTCTTTTTTACTCTTAGATCCCAGGGAATCTATCTAGAGAGAACTTGTATGGGTTCTGTGGACGCCGTGCGACTTGCCCGTGCAATGTTGAGCGCCATAAGCCTTTTTGCTTTGTTTAGGAGGTGGCGTGTTGTTGTAGCCCTGGCAGTCGTCCTCTCCTATGGGGGTGAGGCATATATCATAATGCTATAGACCACCGATGCTAGGAGGCGGCGTTGAGAGCCGGTTGCTTCTCTAGTACGCGGGGGAGATTTCCACAGTTTGCTAGTAGATTTTGATCACGGACGATGACGATCAGTACCAGATCTTTGTGTAGACCAATTGAATTAACTCCCGTTGTGGTTGCGGGAGTCCAATTCGGTTATATTTCATATTTACGAAGCAATACGAGAGCAGTTTTGTGGACGATAAATGTTGGCTGGATGTCAGCTAAAAAAAGCTATATTCAATTAGGGCAAGTCCCCGTGCGGGTTCTATATATATATATATATATATATATAAGCTTCGAAAACTTAAGCATTTGTAATGCAGTTTCGCAAATAAACTACGTTCTGAATATATATATATATATATATATATATATATATATATATATATAAGACACGTAAATTTCAGCTGATTAGCAGGTATTAACAGCATGTCGGTCAGACAGTCAGGGGGGCGATGATGGTTTGGCGGCTCTGTGACGGCGTTAGCAAATGTCAGCAACAGATAACATTGTCATTGTTTGTTCCGCGAACGGCTTGGCCGTTTTCACCGCCTTCATCAGCACGCCCACCACTATTCATTGTCGGTCGATTGTCGATTGACGTCGATGTCAATGATGATGATGGTGGTGGTGACAGCAACAACAACGACTTCAGCAACCTGAGCTACTTGAACTATAACGGATAGTCGAACCGAGTGGGTAAGTGGAAGCTCGCATAAGTCTCTGTGCGTATTGTTTGTCTGCCTGTCTGTCTGTCTATCTCATTGTACTTTACATACGTAGATGCGATTTGTTTGTCAGCAAACACTCAGTATTACGACTGCTGCTGCTGATTCCAGTCCTACATCAACGACAAGTGGTGCCACTTCGGCCGCTATTTACGCTGATTACGTGTGCTAATCAGTTGGCAGTGTGCCGATCGACCTTCAACGACGGCAGCGACGACAACAATAACAACAACATGAACAACAAACAACATACAACAACATACAACAACAACAACAACAACAACAACAACATACAACAACAATAACAACAACAACAACGGCACCGATGGCGTTGTGGTGACATAATGTACTCCACCTGCATGTCCGTACGATCTTGTGCTACTACTACTACTACTACTATTAATGCATTACGTTTATGAAGATCAGCGACGTGCAGCATGGCGCAGCATAAAGCTTAAAGCATCCAACGAGTGCAAATTTACGCACAAGCGATCAAACGAATGAGAGAGAGAGAGAGACCAAGAGCAATCGATCGATCAATGAGAAAAGCTGGCAGAATAATGCGAAACAAATTGATGGACCGCTTTGATGGAAGAAATAATATATATATATATATATATATATATGCATACGTATATATAGTATATTCCGCAAGGGGAAGCGTAGCACCGCCCATTAGCCAGAAATTGGCCAGTCACTCACTGGGTCATGCGTCCGTCTCCGTTGTCGAGCCGCGTTGTCGATGCGTGCGGACTTTTGACGTGCAGACCTGTGATATGCGGCGTTCATACAGGCTTATTATTGTTTCGTTCCGATCTTCATCTCATGCCTACTTTTGCCCACAGAACAAGCAGATGGCCGGCCGCAAGACAGGTATCTATTTACCCGTCCATTCATCCACCCATCTGCCAAATCGGCGCGGCAGCCGGAAACAACGGCTTATTAGTTGGTGCTTTGCGGTTTACATTGCGATATTGTGATCAAAGGCGGCGCTGCACGCAAAACGCACACACACAATCAGAAGGACAGCGATTACGACACCACGCTAGACAACAGTGTCATCTTTATCTATATGTCGTCTCCTCTCTCTGTCTATCTCTTTATATATATATATATATATATATATATATACTGCGGCCCTTTCTTCACGCCTTCACCTCCTCCTTGCCTCCTTTGGTTCCGTTTGTTGTCCCAGGACAGATGATTGGACAGGTGATGTTGGTGGTGGTGACACAAGTGATGCCCAACCATGGCATACGGCTAACGTACACACCTTCTATATGCGTGGTGCATAGACGCGTCGTCCGGTATCGGTGCCTGTAATGTGCTTCGCGTGCCGGAAGCGGTTACCTGTTACGCAACCGCAATTCGCTGTCTCGGCCACGTAACAACGTGGGCACAGAGCACAGTGCAACAAAATATCGAACAGCGGCGGCAACAACGCTATCAGCAGACACCATATAGACCTTGATAGAAAATATTGGCCTCTGTCCGGCACGTCTTATATATATATATATATATATTTATATATATATATATATATATATATATATATATATATATGTGTGTTTGCGTACGTGGTGTATACGCATATTTTGATCACGTTTCCGTAGATCAATCATCTGCATTGTTAATACATTTATTAATACATCACGCTTCGGTATCCTTACACAATTCAAATTACATTGCACGTGTTTATCAAGTCGAGCGAAATTGGCATTCGTTTTTGTTTATAATGAACATACTTGTATATAGAATATGCTGTATTCGCAGTATCCCGAAAATATCACTGATCCAACACCCAAATGACTGGCGCTCACCGGCATTTCTCATGAAAGCACGTGGGGCGCAAGTGAGGCCGCAAAATGTATAGCGACCCTCATCGCACGGGTTATGGAACCCATTCTGATGAGGCACACTGTGTGTGGTAGACACTGTCCGTGGTCAAGGAAGCTGGTGAGAACGTGGCGCTGCTCGAAGAGCGGCTTCATCCCGTAGAAGGCTTCTGGTTCTACTGCTCAAAAACTACAAAGCTATTGCAGTGAAGACGTCGGTGGGGGTCAAAAACTGTTTATAAAATCATCGATAAAAGGCGTCGTCCGCGACAGACTATACATTAGCCTGATTTGTACGCTTTTACGGCGGCCCAAAACTTTCTTGGGGAATGCTAACTTCAGCGCGTCCAGAGAATTAAGGTGCTGAGCAGAGGTAGATACTTCTAAACTAGTGTGATTCCGTATGATGCCACCAAAGTGACCTTTGGGTCAAATAGTCGGGGATTGAATAACAGGGCCGTTTTTACTGAGGCGGGGCTTCTGTGACGACAGTGCTGCTATTAGCTTGCTTAGATGTATGGGTAGATAACGTTATAGACTCGTTACTCGTTAAACCGTTGAGTTCGCTGTATGGCCAGTATCCTCAGACATCGTTTTAGATCCATAATCAACATTAATAGCGCTTGATAATTCTCACGACATCGGTACGGATTCTATCGTTGTAAATGCGTGGTTTTAGCTTATGTTTTTACTTTCTTTGGCGAATAAGATTATCTTAGTCTATCAACTGTCGGCACAAGCGACGTCTCTACAGTAGAAGTTTCTCATCTCTGTTTGTTCTCATGCGAGGGTGGAAGCTTGCATACCAAGAGCACTCACACGTTAGACAGCCATATGGGTCAAAACTACTCGGGTAGTCAACTTTACGCCCGTTTGTAGACGAACACACCGGTCGTGCCAAGCCTTCACTGGAGAGCAAAATTGGTGACATTTATGGCAGTTGGTTGGACAGCCACACGCAAACTCTATGCGTAGCCTATTTACAAGTATATCGATTCTTTTACCGAGTCTCTGGCGCCTTGGTGAATTAGTGCTCTTATCACTGTTATTTACTGTAACTTTAAACTAAACTAGTACATTATATACCTCTTCACATATATATAATATATATATATATAAATCGATTTTACCATACCTTTTCACATATATATATGTATATATATATATATATATATATATATATGTTGTGTGTGTTTTTCCATACCTCTTTATATATACACATAAATCATTATTGCAAACTTTGCCTAGTGTACAATACTAGTTGCGTAATAGGGTAAACACAAAGCAGTGTTGGTGTCATCTGGGTACTCGACGATAATGATTGCACTTGTAACAAGTAATGAGCCAAGACGGACTGGCGTATTCCTTATACCAACACTGCGATATGTTGCACACAAATAACAGTATCTCTGCGATTTATCAGATTGCGAATGGCGTCTGTCGCCTGCTATTCACTTGTATCGTAAAATGTATTCCCTTTTAGGAAATATTGCCCAGAATTCTCAGATTTTGTTTTAAATGGTGTGAATAAGTTTCAATAGTACGGTGGCTTGCACACAAACACATAACGCAAACTTTAGTAGATTTAATTTTTCAAATTTGGTTAATGATGGTCATGATCTAGATTCCAACACAATTAACGTGCACGTAAACTCGATATTAACTTAAATAGCGTTAAAAAAAAAACTATGTCTAAAATAATGGATATCGATCTGCGCGGTGTACATGCTTTCTTATCAAAAATAGCTTCCTTGAGCCACCTGTAATAATTCTGACGAAAATAACAGCCGCACAAATACGTGCTCTACATGTCGAGCAGACTTGATGGCAAGCTAAAGTAGCCATGCGAAGTAATCTCAAGAAGACAGTACTTTTTCACTTTAATTCAAGTACTATTTTATTGTTTTCTTTCTTAAACTATGTATATGATTATTCACAGAAATGCCTGAATTCTGGAAGTTAATTGGTTGGACAAAAAATAAATGTTTATATATATATATATATATATATATATATATATAATATATATATAAATATATACATATATTGTCTACTAAATCAATTAATTTCTAGATTTTAGGCATTTCTGCGAATATCGTTGTGTATGATTATTCACAGAAATGACTGCCAAATAAATGTATGTATATATAGTGGCTTGATACATTATATATATATAATATATATATATATGTATATATATATGTTATATATGTATATATATAGAATATATATATATATATATATGTATATATAAATATATATATATATATATATATACTATAGATATATATATATATATATAATATGTATATATATCTATTATATATATTATAATATATATATATGCCTATATTATATATGTTATATATATATATATATATATATAATAATGGTAAAATTCCAATGATGCTTGGAATTGCAATGCCGCAATATAAGAATAATTTGCATACAATATAATGCGTGATATATGAAATGGTAAGACTTGTAATTATTTTATTAACCAATTTATATTACAATCCTGTTGTAAGTGAACGTGTAACTTTCAGCCTATAACAGCCCTGGTGTGCACCATTCGGCAAGCGACCCCAAAACTGAGATCGCGTTGCCCCGCTGGACGTCAATGGAAAGTCTTTGGCGAAAAAATTGTGCGGCTCTCTTGTCCCCAGTAGTTATCTTTAATCGTTCGCCCAATTTAGTAAGTATTCTTTCAGTCAAGGGGCCCGGTGGTCCCAAGGTTTCGAAGGCCACTGGGCTGAAGTAATGGGCTCTTGCCAGTTCGGCATATTTGTTCATCTTGTTCGTTTCTGCTTGGGTCGCGGCGTGACCAGCTCTAAGTGACCGAAACCGACCATTGAGGGTGAAAGTGAGTCGGTTACGGTGGCATCCCATATGAGGTTACGGCCTCGTTCAAAGGGGATGAGAGTCATCCCGTCGGGACGCTTGCCGTCGTTTCTGGTTAGTCCAGTTGGTTCCAGTGTACCTGGGTAGCCTGCAGTCCTCAAGGCCCTTGCTATTGTGTCGTTGATAGCCGCGTGACGTGGTCGACGACCTTCACTGAGGGCGCAGGATAGAGCGTGGTGAGCTCTAATACCCCACTGGCTCCCCGCATCGGCATATGTGAGGGTGAACGAGCGGCGTACCCAAGTCGGAGGCCAACCGCAAATTCTTCGTAGTGGCATCATCCAGTAAGGTTCCTAACGATGCACTGGGTAGGGCGTGTAGCCAATCGCTGCATGTTTTGCGGAGGTTGCCCTAAGCCGAGCCCTAGTAGGTCACTGTCAGCTTGATCAATAAGTAAACAAGCAGTGATCGGCTAGCATGGCCGACCACTCACTCTGAGATGCGACGGTTTTGGTGAAGTTCCAAGAACCTCAACCAATTACTCGTGACTCGATCTCGCATGGAGGTAAATTCGAGCTGGCCGGCTTCGTCAAGAAGTTCGCAGACCTTGCCGGAAACCTGGTGGGTGGCAGCAACTATCGCAGGGAGTGCTAATATTGTCGGGTCTGGTAAGCCAAGTCCCCCCTTGGCTATTGGCAAGAACATCTGTCGTTTGGCTGTATCGTTCCAGTTTGATGTTAAGCAGATTGGTTATTTGTATTGGCTGTTAAGATCATTGAAGCGTCCGTAGCTCGTCCGTTTCGCCGGGTAAGTTCGATACCCCTCAGAATATGAGTTAGACGTGTGGCTGAGTAAGAACACCTGAAATGGTACAATTTAAAATGTTATATCACGAGTTCATAGTCTTAACACTTTATACTAGGTGAATACTATAACGCTCTATCTTACATATGAACGTACGACTGGAAATAATTCAAATTTTATTTAACTTGTAACGGGGTTAACAATTGTCCCCTAGCGAACGTGACGACAAACTACATAGCCCTAGGTCCAGGCCTGGGTGTAGACCACCTGGACAAGTGCCAAGCACCGCCGTGGCGTTTCCACGTTGTATATCCAATGATAGCCTTTGCCGAAAAAAATCACCAGCGCGTGGGTCCCCCGTAGCCAATCTGAGACACTTGCATATCTTAGTAATAACTCCCTCAGTAATTTTACCTGGGCCCCCTAAGGTCTCAAAGGCAAAAGGTCGAAAAGCCATAGAGTCTCCAATTGTGCATACTTCCGACATTATTTCTTCAGCATGCGAAACAGCATAACCAGCCTGGGTAGCGCCGTGACTGACCATTGAAGGTGCTAAAGAGTCAGTCACGGTAGCGTCCAGACAAGTGTCTTCCCACCTTCAAAAGCTGTTAGGGTCATCCCATTAGGTCGACGAGAGTCGTCTGTGTACAAGCCTGCGGGTTCGAGAACACCAAGGATAGCCGGAAGACCTTAGAGCACGGGCTAGGGTATCATTCAACGCAGCATGTCTCGTCCTACGGCCTAAACTGCGGATGCAAGATAAGCCATGGTGACCAAGAGGTGAGACCTTTTCGCCACAGCTGCACTCATGTTCCTCGACTAGAGGGACTCCAAGGCGGAGGCCAACGCAGATCCTGACGACAAAGTCATCTAAGAGAGTTCCAACGGGAGCACTCGGTAGGGCATGAGCCATGCACCAGCACCACTAGATGAAAACTGCTCGGAGCCGTGCTTTTTCCACCTCGTCTTCTGTTGAATTTAAAAGATTGGCGAGTTGTATGTCCTCCAACGGCGCGGTCCAGCTGCCTGGAAGTAGGTTCTTCTGGAGGGGGGCGCCAGTGCGTGCCAAGAGACTCCTTAGATCTTCTAGTAGTGAACGTAACCGCTGACGGCTGGGAAGTCTAGTATCTTTGACGCCCTATGCCAGGTACTAGACATTGAAGCGACTACCGCGGGACTGCGACCAAGACAGCGTCTGGAATGCCTAGGCCTCCTTTTGCCACTGGCAGAAGGGCTTGTCTGCGGGCTGTCTCTGGTAAACTTAGGTTAAGTAAGGAAGACAGGG
>QVRM01001155.1:0-50784 GCA_003439945.1 Dermanyssus gallinae | reverse complement strand
GGCACGGACAACGGAATACAAGGATATAAAGTATAGATAAAACGTCGTTTGATCTAGTGAATTAATGTCAATGAACACGCCTTACGGCGTTCTTCTGTACTTAACCTGTAGAGTCACAGATAGTGCCGTATGAGGCAGGCTACAAAGACCAAAAGTGCTCTGTGATCATAATACAAATAAACTGACTGTAAGCTCAAAATAGCCTATCGACGCGAAGTACATTTTTATTCTCACTATATGCATAGACATTTCTTAGACCACTTTCACAGCTTTGATGAGCACATTTTCTCTATGACGTTTCCAACTGTGGAAAACGCCTTGCTTCCGGAGCAGTTTGTATTTAGACAGGGTCGGGGGTCCTATCCTCTAATCAAAAGTTCAGCGGGTGTTGGGTGTGTCTAGAAAAACATGTACGCCGCTTTTATCGATTGTGTCAAGACTTTCGACAAAGCTTCCCGACACTTACTAGTCAATTCATTTTGACGCGTTAGGATAAGTGGTTCTTTCTTACGAGTGCTCTTCAGCATCTTTGCTGGAGACCGCCTTGAAAGAAACACAAAAGTTGAGGTTACCCTTTTTTTTTCCCATTCACTTCCCCCTCCCTCGGCTCCTCGTCTCGACCACTCTCCCGAGAGACCCGCTCAAACCTCTCCCGCCTGGCCGTTTCCTTGGCTGTCTTGAGTGACAAAACGGCGTCGAACAGGCTCGTCGCCTGCCTCCATGCCTCCGCCGAAGTCATCATATGGGCGACCACCTCCTTGACGGGTCGGCCTCTCACAGCGGCTGGGGCTGCGTCCCGTGCTTCCCTGAGAGCATCACACCGCAGAACAGTATGCTCTACGTTGTCCGTTTCTCCAGAGTCGCACAGTACGCAAATATCGCCGATGGCCTTCTTGATCCTTGACAGGTAGCTCTGGAACTGGCCGTGTCCGGTCAGAACCTGAGTCGTCCAGTAGGAAAGCTCCCCGTGTCGGCGGTCATACCATACCCTGAGGTCCGTTATCAGACTCTTGTTCCAACTCCCTGTGGTCACACCATGTCTTACCTGCGCCCATTCCTCATGCCAGGCCGATATGGTGGCACTCCTGGCTTTGGTGAGATCCAGACCTTCGTCTAGATGCATTTTACTTCGTTCAGCCACTAGGAGGTCCCATGGCAGCATTTTGGCTAGGACCAGGAGAACTTCGGTCGAGACTGTTCGATACGCCCGGCTTACCCTGATTGCCAGCATTCGTTGAGTCGACCTTAGTGCCCCCCTATTTTTCGCCGTCCGCATTGCCATGTTCCCCCAGACTGGGGCTGCGTATAGCGCCGTTGATTCGGCCACCGAGGCCAGGAGCCTTCTTTTCACCTCAGCCACCCCACCGACCCTAGGCATGATCCGCGCCAGGTTCAGGGAGACCCTTTGGGCCTTTTCGGCCACGTACTTAACGTGTGCCGATCCGGTCAGTCCAGTGTCTAGCATGACCCAAGGTACCTTACCTTCTTTCTGATTTCTATCGGTTGGCCCGCCATCACGAGGTCGATTCATCATTAATGCCGGTCGACCTCTTTCTGCCTGTTAGGTACATCGCCTCCGTCTTGTCGGGCGCCAGTTTCAAGTGATGGGACTCCATCCACTCGGACACCATTGACAAGGCCTCATTGGCGGCGCTCTCCAGAGCTCTTTCGGTCCTGGCCGTTATCATGAGTGCAAGGTCATCGGCGTACGCCAACGTCTCCACCCCATACGGGAGACCTCGGATCTCGAGCACCCCGTCGTAAGCTATGTTCCAGAGCACGGGTCCTAGAATCGCGCCCTGTGGGACTCCGGCAGTAACCTCGTACTCCTGCTCCCCTGCAACCAAGCCTCTGTCATCCAGGTACGATGAAAACATTCGACGGAGGTAGAGGGAAAAGCCCTTCCTCTTCATCGCCCCCACAATTACTTTCCAATTCATTGTGTTGAAGGCATTTTTGACATCCAGGAGGATTAGGAGCACGAATCCCCTTGTTTTAGGGGTCTTCATAGTCTCCTCACCCGCCCGTTTCAGAACCTTCTTTCCAGAAACCGTACTGGGCATCTGACAGGGCGTTCTTTTCCTGAATCTCGTCGTTTAGTCTCTTGGCTATCACGTTCTCCAGGATCTTACCCATGGCGTCAATGAGGCATATGGGCCGGTAAGCCGAAGGCCCCGTTTTCCTCCCGGGTTTGGGGATCAGAACCAGGCTTGCCCTTTTCCACAACCTCGGGAATCTCCCCTCTTTTAGAAGCTTGTTGGCAAGGTCTTGGAGGACCTTAGGCCACCTTTTGACCAGTAGCCTCGCTACCTCTGGGGGAATTCCGTCTAGGCCAGGCGCTTTACCGGTTGACAACCGATTTCCGGCGTGTTCGACCTCCAGCGTCACCTCCGGAATGTCTTCCGGGGGTGACCGAGAACTCCTTGTGTTCTCTCCGCGGCTGTGCCGGAAAAAGACCAGTTACAGTCTCCCGCAGCACATCCGGGGGGAGTTTCGGGTGAAGTCTCCGGAGTTTGGCCATAGCTACTTAGTACGGCAGGCCCTATACGTCGCTCTCCACCGCGTCTATCAGCTCTTTTTTCAAGCATATCTATGACACCTCAACTCCACTTTGCTTTAGGATGGGAAATGATATCAAGAACTTTACAAACAGAGAAACATTATAATTTTTTCCATACATAACTTATCTGCTCTTTTCGAGGTGACCGGCTGTAGAATTACCTAACGTAATGAAGCAACGGCTTAGCTCATCTGCAGTTTCTACCGGATGTGTTAAGGCTTTATCCCCTCAAACTTATATCGCGGACGGGAAGTCTACTGAATCGTGTCCTCTATCACAGAACCCGTTGATGAATTTCCGGAATTAAAAGAAGTCCTTACGCAAAAATTTAAAACGATTGCTACAGAATGCTGTCCTTGTAAGCCGACTTCTACGTGGATCTATAACACCTAAGATAAGGTTTATAAGAAGAAGAAAGATAAGATAACCGGATAATGATCAGAGAAAAACAGAGTTTTGAGAACCGTAGGCTAGATGGTGGTAAACTTTGACTAATTATAAACAGCAATTTGATCTATGCACGTACCCGACACGGGGCTGGTTATACGATATACAACAAGGGAAAATTCTCTAGTGGAAAATAATGATGTATAGTCCCTAGGCTCCGGGACTAAAAAAAAGGTTGACATCAACACTAAGATGACGTGATTGTCACGGGCCTCGACTGGCGTAGCTACTAACGTCACGGATCGGGCACTGGCGTGGGTAATCTGAGTCCTTTCACTACTCCTCTGCTTCCTAAGCAGTGTCATGTTCGCGGCGTTAGACATAATGGTTGAGGCTGGTTGCTGTAGTTGTGGTGGTAGTGTTGTGGCAGTGGCTGGTGGCGCCGGCACAACGACAATGACGATTGCAAGAAGGCGACGACACGAAATAGTCACTCACTTAAACTACTAATTCCGTTTGGGCACTGGGGTGCACGGAGATGCGAAGAAATTGTGATAAGGCGACGTAGAATGTGAAAACGACGTCGAGCAGAAGCGTCTGGCCGTGGGTGGGTGGTTGGTGTGGCGGTCGGTAACTGAGTGTTAGCAGGCACCGAGAAGACAACGATTCCCGTAGCAGATATCGAAAATACTGCGTTACAGGGGTTAACCACCGATGGATAACAACAGAACAACGACCTTCACTGTTCACATCGTCGAGACAATGCGCACAACCCTAATCTCTCTTTGTGGAGAGGTAGGCGACGCCCGGCGACTGTCCGTCCCGAGGGCAGCGGCACTTTTCTACCTCAAGATTGTTCCAACGCTGATGTATGGTCGTGACAGAGTATGGGAACACCTCATTCGAGCAAACTTTGGTTTGCTTAAGAGGTGTTTCACGATGTACATAAAACGAATACTTTGCCTGTCAATGCAGGCAAGAAGCCAATTTGTGTATCTAATGTCTGGCTATGCACCGGTTGTTGGGATAATTCGATTGAAGTTGAAGACAGTGCAGGACTATTTGAGAGCTTCATCCCAAAATGGGAAAATAAAGTTGAACAAGCCCGACAAGAGGTTGACGACTTGGATATTTTCAGTGCCTCTCACCTCTGGTCTGGTCTTGCATGTGACAATCGCCATGTCTACATCAGATACATAGTTCATGGGTATCATCACCTGGTCTGTTCGAATACGAGCTTCCACGATGAGTACACGGAGTGCACCTGTCGACTGTGCTCTCAGGCGTGTACAAAGTTTCATGCGTCTGCCCTGGCGAGGAGATGACTGCAGTGGCTCTCTTGAATAACATGCCGCCAGCAGCTGACTGTATAATTGTATAATTATCCATGTTATATGCATACTAAATATGAGTGAAATAAATATGATTATTACATTACGTTAAGACCACTAAGACTACTACTGCTAATGGGCGTGCTATAGTGCAGAGAGATACGGCGCCAAAAATCGCACTTGTTTGCATAATTTAGATTATTTTAAGTACAATGAAGCCAAATAACGGGATCAGATGGACAGCAAGGCGACAATGGCGACGAACCCACTCTGTGGCTCATGTAACTTTTGTTTTCGTGTACTGTACACGAAACGAATGTTGTTGTTGGTCAAACTATGATTTGCGCCTTGACATAAGTCGTAAGAGATGTATTGGTGTTGCTTGCTGGCGCCCGTCCCAGGAGCAAGAGACCGATGTTAGGCGATAGCAAATGTTGACCGATAACTTTAACACGATCACCTTGCAGCTGAATCAAGACGTCAAAACGTCTCCTCAAGTTGAATTTCTTAGTTGCCTGGGTTTCTCCTTACTCATCGCAGACCTAGCCCGCCATGCGCGGGAGGCGTTTAGAAACACCGTTGTCATGTATGCGGATGACATAGTAGTGGCTCACCGAGACCATGGTGCTATTCGTCAAATTATCGGCGACGTAGAAGCTCACCATAAGGGCCTGCAGATAAATTCGCGGAAGACGAAACTTATTAACTTTCGCAGCGTGTGAGGCCATCTTTCGGCGGCAAACTTTTCGCATTTTGAAACATGCTTCAAAGTATCTATATAGCGTGTTTTTTGTTTGCCGCGGACAGCTTGAAACCGCATCGTGTATTTGCTCCCGCGACCAAGTACACGGTGCAATGTGTGAGGAAGAACGATTTCTGTTTGAGCCTCTCATCTATGAGGGTGAACATTGTTGTCTTCTACCCCCCCCACATCTTGACTCGGCAGAGGTCGCTGACACGGTGAGTTCTGGTTTATCAGGTTTCGACTTGTCTATGCCAACCATCGTTGGTGGCGACTTCAATACCCGTATTAATGGTGGGGCTTCTAACGGTAAAGGAGAGGTGCTGCTCCAGTTAATGGAATACCTTGGTCTAAGACGTGCAAACGCACGCGAAGACCACACGGAAACAGACAGGAGCTTACAGAATAAGTCATAACGGAAGCAGCATCATTGACCTACTGTTTCACAAATTTGTCGATGGCGAAGTTAAAAGCTTTAAGTGTTCTCGAGACGGCTGCAGGGAAGCACCTACCGGTGCAAGCAACAAGTCTGTATGCCCCGCACATAGAGCTTTGTATGCTCGGGTTGTTGAATTGATAAAAAACCTGAAGATCAAGTGATGCCGGGAGTAGCGTTAGAATTTAATGTGATTTAAATATTTTGTAGCAGTCCAAAAGTGTTAGCGGTGACCCTTATTCTGGCTGACCATAAAATACGATAAATAATGCACCCGTCTCAATATCAGAATTGGAGAGATCTTAGATTAAGACAACGCACTAACGTATTTGCGAGAGCCTCGAGAGAGAACCAACGAACTGATTAAATATGTCAAATTCGGATTATCCAATCAATTTCTCCTAATTACTCCTACTACTTTGGGCGAGCGAAAGTTGATTCTGAGCGTTGGGCATATACTCCTCCTGTGCTAACACTGGACCTTATTTTTGGCCTGGGAAGTTTGGAAATGCGAACTTACTACCGGTACTGGCATCCAACAGCACCTAGTGTGGAGATTTCAGCCACTAAAAACCTTAATACTCCCCCACAGGGTTCAACCTGCTGCCAGAGGACTCCATTCGACCAGCTTGAACCGGCTGACTCTCTCCTGGGAGCTTCGGAGCAGTCCAGCTGAGCGAGCAACTGGAATAGGAAGAAATGATCAGGACAATTGAAAGCAGCAACTACGTCAGAAAAGACTTCGAGACAAAACTCATGCGCCTTGACCGAGTCGGACAACCATTGCGATAAATGGTCTAACGCGAGGTCAGTCGATCAACTTCTGCAAAAGCCGAACTGGTTAGGCTGAAGGAAATTGATCGACACCACATGTCGATTTCGCCTTATCATCGAGAGTTCCTCAGTGACCGGCGACACATAATCAAAAACCAAGGTGAACCTGAGATTTGGTTGCGCGGTCTCGTCCAATACTTTCCAATAATAAGGGAACGACCACCATATCCTTTAACCGTGAAGTCAGGTTAGACTCAAAATAATAATTCATAATTGTAGTCAGGGGTCCTGCAATCGATCGAGCTGCTAATTTAATAATTTTTCAAGCATACCCATGACACCTTGACTCTAGTTTGCTTTAGGATGGGAAATGATATCAAGAACCTTACAAACAGAGACACATTATAATTTTTTCCATACTTCTTCAAGTGTAGCTTTCATATATCTGCTCTTCTCGAGGTGACCGGCTGTAGTATTACGTAACGTAGTAAAGCCACGGCTTAGCTCATCTGCAGTTTCTACCGGATGTATTAAGGCTTTATCCCCTCAAACTTATATCGCGGACGGGAAGTCTACTGAATCGTGTCCTCTATCACAGAACCCGTTGATGCATTTCCGGAATTAAAAGAAGCCCTTACGCAAAAATTTAAAACGATTGCTACAGAATGCTGCCCTTGTAAGCCGACTTCTACGTGGATCCATAACACCTAAGATAAGGTTTATAAGAAGAAGAAAGATAAGATAACCGGATAATGATCAGAGAAAAACAGAGTTTTAAGAACCGTAGGCTAGATGGTGGTAAATTTTGAGCAATTATCAACAGCAATTTGATCTATGCACGTACCCGACACGGGTCTGGTTATACGATATACAACAAGGGAAAATTCTCTAGTGGAAAAGAATGATGTATAGTCGCTAGGCTCCGGGACTGAAAAAGGTTGACATCGCTCAAAACAATAATGCGGATAATGGTACATTTCGGCAACAAAGCATCTAGGGTATTTAACAGGGTGTCTCTATAAGACACATGGTTGGCATGAAAGCCTACAATAAAGCACTTAAGACAGGCTCGTTTTTTTAGTGCAAATGTACCGTCTAGACCAAAAAGCATTAGGACTACAAACAGAGCGCGCAGATAAAATGCTGCAAGTGAAACGCTCATAGATGCCGACACGGCCGTCTCACCTGCTCAGGCCTCAACTTGACGCAACTAATTCAAAAATAACCTTATGGAGTTAAATCAGAGACGCGGCAGTACCCCTAAACGGATGTAACTGACGGCTAACTGGGGAAGAACAGCTGTTCTCAAACGGTGCGGACGTGTTCGTGTGTGGCTTTTGGAAAGTACAGCTAAATTTTGCATTTTGCGTGGAAATCCATAAGCATCAGTGAGCATAACATCTGTTAGTCTATAAGACTCGATTACCGTGAAAAGTTATAGTGTACAGCGGGACTAATTATTTAGAAGCAGTGTCTTCATAAAACAGTCATCATCATCACTTACCTCCACCGGAATCATCTTCATCATTTACCACTACCTCCGCCTTTATCACGGTCTCTCGTCTTCAACATCATCACACCATCATCATAGTTGCCAACTTCATCTTTCCTAGCATCCCCACTTCGACCGTAAGTTTCATTGGAACCACCCCATCCGTCATTATCATCACTGCAGTACAGTACCGGTCGTATCAAAACTCATCATCAGCAGCATCAACGTTTGGCTCTCTCTTCATATCACCTACAGTCTTTTCACCATCACCAGTCTTCATCTCTACTCTCATTATCGACGCCGCTGTTGTCAATACTCCCCCTCCCCGGATACCAGTATCGCTATTATCAATCGAACACGAGCTTTAGTCTGCCCGGCGACTGCATGATAAACAAACGGTGCTTTGTTTGTAAACAGGCGCGGCGCAGCAATAGCTAGCCATGCCGATGCAGCGAACACCAACAAAAGAGGTACAACGTGACGTGCCTGCGTACGTGCATGTGGACGGAGAGGCGGATGGACGCATTGCTGGTCCAACCAACGATGCGGGCGGTCCGGCCCACCGTCCAAAGGCGGGATGCGGGAAGCGCGTTGCATCAAGTCCTGTGGAAGACACTCGCAGCAAAGATATGCGTATATCACAGGCAGTGGCTCACGCAGCGACCGTGGGAGTCACAAGCGAGCCTACCGAGGAGTTTATCACGGTGACCCGGTCTAGGCGAGCTCGTGCGCCAAAGGTGGTAGTAGAAAAGAAAGGGGGAGTAATATTTTCAACGGACGACAACTCCTTGGAGCTACATTTCAACGATGTTTGTGACTTTATTGCTAAGCATGTCAAAGGAAAGATGGAAGAACCGCGTTTTACAAGAAGCAGAGAGCTCCTAATCGTGGTTGAGGCTGAAGAAGATAGAGCCACGCTACTATCGCTTCAGGAGTTAGCCAACGTAAAGGTATCCGCGAGGATCAGTGGAGGCCGATCCACAGTGAAGGGTAAAATCTCCGGTGTGCATCCCTCAATATCGGAAGCTACAATCTTGGCGGCTCTACAGCCTTGTGGTGTTTCCGAAGTAATACGGGTGAAATCTAAAGACCCGAAGACGAACATAATATCGACCTCCGAACAGGTTATTTTGACATTCGCTGGCGGAAATTTTCCAGCTGAGGTTCGGTTAGGATTGAAACGGCACGGAGTCGTCTTATATCGGGAACCCATGCAATGTTTCAAGTGTTACAGCATGGATCATTTTGCAGCCAACTGTAAACTTCTTAATCCGAGATGCAGAAAGTGTGGCTCTACGGAGCACCTGAGAAAGGATTGCAAAGCCCAGGCTCGGTGCAGCTTGTGTTTTGGAGAACACGAAGCCACCTGGGGCTCATGTCCACATAGACTAAAGCGCATGGAATTATTACAAAAATCGTCTCAAAATAGCATTGGGAAGCGCTTGGATGCCCCGTTAGTACGGCCCACTCCTGTGGGCCACATACAGGCATCTGATAACTTCTCAAGGCGCACTTGGTCCTCGGTAGTAAAAAATGGGATCAAAGTCAACGAGGCGACATCCAAACCTCAAAGACCCGAACCACCGAAGGATCCAGCACTAACAAGTGCTCCACCTGCGACCGTCGAAAATAATTTGAGTGAGCAGCACGTGCCGCTGCTGAAAGTGGAGGATATAGTGCAACAGGTGATTTCAAAGATCATGCCGATGTTGAAAGATATCATCGCGCAAACAGTGGCTAGGGCCATTCAGGAAGTTATCCCGAGCATTCTGGGAGGGCTGATGGGCGCCCCGTCAGCCGCCTCGCCTTTACTGCAACCCACGACCAATGACGCTGATAGCGCCAGGCCTACACGACAGGACAGAAGCGCAGATCGTGCAACGACATCTTCCTCCGGCTTTAAGTCGACCTGACATCTGAAGACAGCGGTGAACAGGCCCTTGCCTACGAGAACCGGCAGAACCAGCAAAATCCAGTAGAGGGTGCGCGTATTCAGATAGTAATGTGGAACTGCGAGGGGAGTGGGGTGTTAGATCTGCTAGGGGACGACGCATACAGAGGGATAGACATTCTTATTTTGACGGAGACCTGGGCGCGAGAGCAGTTTGATATACGGGGATTCTATGGGTACCATGCACTGGCGTCTTGTAGAGAGGATCCGGGTAGGCCAAGCGGGGGAGTATCAGTTTTTGTTAGACCATTGGTAGGAGAAATTAACGTAAAAATAGTAGCAGAAAATCTGATTGCAGTAGCTTCACCCAAACTAGAAATAATGGCCACCTATGTGCAACCGACGGGGACGGAGTCAACGGAAACGATGATTGAGCGCCTCTTGCTGGGTATAGGAGCGTTACCGAGAAAGGCTCCAATAATTATAGGATGGGACTTTAATGCGAGATTAGACAGAATGGATTCAGAAAGAACGGTAGCCTTGCTAGACGTACTGGATGAAATCGGCAGCTGGGTAGTCAACAGCGCGAATGTGTTTACATATGAATGCTACTCTGGTTCGTCAATCATTGACCTATTTGCAACAGATATGGATAGAAGGGACATAACGTTTGCAGGGGAAAACAATCCATTACAGGAAGGGGCGGGACTTAGAAAGCATATACCGATGGGCATCTGGGTGAAAATTAAGGGGACTGATCAAGAACGGGGAAGGGAGGAAAGCTCAGGAAGAAGGCTTAACGTTAATACTCTATTACAGGGGCTTAACAAAGTATTTCCGGTGCCAGATGAGATACACATAGATTGCTACAAACGCAGCCTGGTAGGGTTATTAAATTCTGCGATACTACCGGTGCAGAAGAGAAGCGAAATACCTTGGTTTAGTGAGCGGTGTAGGATGGCCAAGCAGGCCAATAGGTTGACGCGGGAATACGTAAAAATCGTTCCGGTTATGCGGCCGTTGGCCTCGTTGGTTAAACGGTTGGTTAAGGCATCTTATAAAGAAGAAAAGCAAAGGTACTGGGAAAAGAAAGAATGGGCAGCAATGAGGGAGGCTGAAGTACGGCCATATACATGGCTGAGGCGATAGGGGAGGAGGCAATGCTCAGTAGAGACGGGCAGGCTAGTCGAACATTTTGGGAGGATTTTGGCCGGGTCGGATACAACCCCGAAAACGGTGGTAGAATATGAAGGCCCCTGGGATCAAACGATAGAGGAAGCTAGAATTTGGATAGTGAGGGCAATCACTCTTAGGGAAGTAATGGAAACAATCGACAGAGCACCACGGGGGAAAACGCACGGAAATGATTTGATAAGGAATGAACACATAAAAGATACATTAGTTCTCGCGCCATGCTGGCAAGCTCTATTCAATGAATGCTTAAACACTGGGGAAATTCCACAGGCCTGGAGGGAAGCGACATGAATTGTCATTTCCAAAGGAAAGGGTATAGAAACGGAACCAGAGGCCTGGAGGGGAATAGCAATAAAGAGCTGCCCATACAAGATATTTTCAGGAATAATAGCTAGGAGATTGGAGTCTTTCTTAGAGGAAAGGGGGGTAATACCGGAGGAACAGCATGGATTTAGGAAGGGAAGGTCAACTCACTCAGCAATTGAAGGGCTGCTCGGAGCAATCTGGGATACTCTGTCCAGGCCGAAGAATTGCCTATATGCTGTGTTCGTAGATTTAAAAGCGGCGTTTGACATAGCGCCAAGGGATAAGATAGTTAAAGAGCTAGCTAAAATGGGAGTACCGGGAGCAATGCTGAGGTTGCTCATCAGCATCTTAAAACAAAACACGGTGCTGATTGACAACGGGGTTGGCATTGCGGGGGAGGTAATTCAAACCACAGGGGTCGCGCAGGGCGATGGACTGAGTCCACTACTGTTTTCCGTTCTTCTGGGTGGGCTCCCCGAACGGATAAGGACGGGCTGGACTCGAGAGTCTGGCCAGGGATAACGTACTTCAAATCAGGGCAAAGAAATTAAAATTTGTAAATAAATTCACATACCTAGGGCTCACCTTAACAACAAGGGGCAGTAGTTTTCGATCACACATCCAGGAGAGGGTTAGGAAGGCCACTATCGCAGCCGCGGTAATTAAATGTTCACATAAGCTCTCGGTCGATGCAGCAGTAGCCCTTTTTGGGATACAGATAGCGCCCATCGCCACATATGGCATTTCACTAATATGGGATAAGGTGGGAGTAGACGAATTGCGTTTAATCGATGGGGTAAGGTTTTTCTTTCTAAAGAGGGTATTTGCGCTTTCAAATACATGCAGAAATAGGGTGGTCCACGTGTTGGAAGGTGGCCCACTGCTGACAGAGGAGCTACAAAAACGATGGAATCTGAAGAAGACGTGCGCCTTTGACGTTTATATGCGAAATTGGCGAACCAAAATTAGCGAGGTAGACATAGGAATTTATGGGACAGCAGCAATGAGAAGCACTGGGTGGAGGGCTAGCGGGGTGAAAGATCGCCATTTAACAACGGCATTTGCAGCCCACGGATTTCATTACGTTCTATGCAACAAGGAGGGCTTCCATGAACCACAAGACGAATGTCGATGCAAAGAATGCTGGAGTAAATGTGATAAATACCACGCCGCGGTTTGTCCGGCGGTTCGGTCCATAGCAGAACTGGCAAAACGCTAGATTGATTGCTGTGTGGAAAACTGTGATGTAACATAAACACACTTACCCAGCCCGGGTGTTAATAAATAAATAATAACTGAGAGCTAACTAGGCTTATGCCAAAATCTCTGCCTCATAGGCTGCCAGGAGAGCAACACTATGGCTTATGCAGTTGAACACCGTTTCAGCATCATCCGCTTGTTAAACTGGGGCTCCGAGCTCCGATACAAGTGCCCCCAGATAACCGGATAATGATCAGAGAAAAACAGAGTTTTGAGAACCGTAGGCTAGATGGTGGTAAACTTTGACCAATTATAAACAGCAATTTGATCTATGCACGTACCCGACACGGGGCTGGTTATACGATATACAACAAGGGAAAATTCTCTAGTGGAAAATAATGATGTATAGTCCCTAGGCTCCGGGACTAAAAAAAGGTTGACATCAACACTAAGATGACGTGATTGTCACGGGCCTCGACTGGCGTAGCTACTAACGTCACGGATCGGGCACTGGCGTGGGTAATCTGAGTCCTTTCACTACTCCTCTGCTTCCTAAGCAGTGTCATGTTCGCGGCGTTAGACATAATGGTTGAGGCTGGTTGCTGTAGTTGTGGTGGTAGTGTTGTGGCAGTGGCTGGTGGCGCCGGCACAACGACAATGACGATTGCAAGAAGGCGACGACACGAAATAGTCACTCACTTAAACTACTAATTCCGTTTGGGCACTGGGGTGCACGGAGATGCGAAGAAATTGTGATAAGGCGACGTAGAATGTGAAAACGACGTCGAGCAGAAGCGTCTGGCCGTGGGTGGGTGGTTGGTATGGCGGTCGGTAACTGAGTGTTAGCAGGCACCGAGAAGACAACGATTCCCGTAGCAGATATCGAAAATACTGCGTTACAGGGGTTAACCACCGATGGATAACAACAGAACAACGACCTTCACTGTTCACATCGTCGAGACAATGCGCACAACCCTAATCTCTCTTTGTGGAGAGGTAGGCGACGCCCGGCGACTGTCCGTCCCGAGGGCAGCGGCACTTTTCTACCTCAAGATTGTTCCAACGCTGATGTATGGTCGTGACAGAGTATGGGAACACCTCATTCGAGCAAACTTTGGTTTGCTTAAGAGGTGTTTCACGATGTACATAAAACGAATACTTTGCCTGTCAATGCAGGCAAGAAGCCAATTTGTGTATCTAATGTCTGGCTATGCACCGGTTGTTGGGATAATTCGATTGAAGTTGAAGACCGTGCAGTACTATTTGAGAGCTTCATCCCAAAATGGGAAAATAAAGTTGAACAAGCCCGACGAGAGGTTGACGACTTGGATATTTTCAGTGCCTCTCACCTCTGGTCTGGTCTTGCATGTGACAATCGCCATGTCTACATCAGATACATAGTTCATGGGTATCATCACCTGGTCTGTTCGAATACGAGCTTCCACGATGAGTACACGGAGTGCACCTGTCGACTGTGCTCTCAGGCGTGTACGAAGTTTCATGCGTCTGCCCTGGCAAGGAGATGACTGCACTGGCTCTCTTGAATAACATGCCGCCAGCAGCTGACTGTATAATTGTATAATTATCCATGTTATATGCATACTAAATATGAGTGAAATAAATATGATTATTACATTACGGTGCCACTAAGACTACTACTGCTAATGGGCGTGCTATAGTGCAGAGAGAGACGGCGCCAAAAATCGCACTTGTTTGCATAATTTAGATTATCTTAAGTACAATGAAGCCAAATAACGGGATCAGATGGACAGCAAGGCGACAATGGCGACGAACCCACTCCGTGGCTCATGTAACTTTTGTTTTCGTGTACTGTACACGAAACGAATGTTGTTGTTGGTCAAACTATGATTTGCGCCTTGACATAAGTCGTAAGAGATGTGTTGGTGGTGTTGCTTGCTGGCGCCCGTCCTAGGAGCAAGAGACCGATGTTAGGCGATAGCAAATGTTGACCGATAACTTTAACACGATCACCTTGCAGCTGAATCAAGACGTCAAAACGTCTCCTCAAGTTGAATTTCTTAGTTGCCTGGGTTTCTCCTTACTCATCGCAGACCTAGCTCCCCATGCGCGGGAGGCGTTTAGAAACACCGTCGTCATGTATGCGGATGACATAGTAGTGGCTCACCGAGACCATGGTGCTATTCGTCCAATTATCGGCGACGTAGAAGCTCACCATAAGGACCTGCAGATAAATTCGCGGAAGACGAAACTTATTAACTTTCGCAGCGTGTGAGGCCATCTTTCGGCGGCAAACTTTTCGCATTTTGAAACATGCTTCAAAGTATCTATAAAGCGTGTTCTTTGTTTGCCGCGGACAGCTTGAAAACGCATCGTGTATTTGCTCCCGCGACCAAGTACACGGTGCAATGTTTGAGGAAGAACGATTTATGTGTAAGGCTCTCATCTATGAAGGTGAACATTGTTGTCTTCTACCCCCCCACATCTTGACTCGGCAGAGGTCGCTGACACGGTGAGTTCTGGTTTATCAGGTTTCGACCTGTCTATGCCAACCATCGTCGGTGGCGATTTCAATACCCGTATTGATGGTGGGGCTTCTAACGGTAAAGGAGAGGTGCTGCTCCAGTTAATGGAATACCTTGGTCTGAGACGTGCAAACGCACGCGAAGACCACACGGAAGCATCCAGGAGCTTAGAGAATAAGTCATAACGGAAGCAGCATTATTGACCTACTGTTTCACAAATTTGTCGATGGCGAAGTTAAAAGCTTTAAGTGCTCTCGAGACGGCTGCAGGGAAGCACCTACCAATGCAAGTAACGAGTCTGTATGCCCCGCACATAGAGCTTTGTATGCTCAGGTTGTTGAATTGATAAAGAACCTGGAGATCAAGTGATGCCGGGAGTAGCGCTAGAATTTAATGTGATTTAAATATTTTGTAGCAGTCCAAAAGTGTTAGCGGTGACCCTTATTCTGGCTGACCATAAAATACGATAAATATTGCACCCGTCTCAATATCAGAATTGGAGAGATCTTAGATTAAGACAACGCACTAACGTATTTGCGAGAGCCTCGAGAGAGAACCAACGAACTGATTAAATATGTCAAATTCGGATTATCCAATCAATTAGGAGATACTACTTTGGGCGAGCGAAATTTGATTCTGAGCGTTGGGCATATACTCCTCCTGTGCTAACACTGGACCTCATTTTTGGCCTGGGAAGTTTGGAAATGCGAACTCACTACCGGTACTGGCACCCAACAGCACCTAGTGTGGAAATTTCAGCCACTAAAAACCTTAATCCTCCCTCACAGGGTTCAACTTGCTGCCAGAGGACTCCATTCGACCAGCTTGAACCGGCTAACTCTCTCCTGGGAGCTCCGGAGCAGTCCAGCTGAGCGAGCAACTGGAATAGAAAGAAATGATCAGGACAATTGAAAGCAGCAACTACGTCAGAAAAGACTTCGAGACAAAACTCATGCGCCTTGACCGAGTCGGACAACCATTGCGATAAATGGTCTACCGCGAGGTCAGTCGATCAACTTCTGCAAAAGCCGAACTGGTTAGGCTGGAGGAAATTGATCGACACCACATGTCGATTTCGCCTTATCATCGAGAGTTCCTCAGTGACCGGTGACACATAATCAAAAACCAAGGTGAACCTGAGATTTGGTTGCGCGGTCTCTTCCACTACTTTCCAATAATAAGGGAACGACCACCATATCATTTAACCGTGAAGTCAGGTTAGACTCAAAATAATAATTCATAATTGTAGTCAGGGGTCCTGCAATCGATCGAGCTGCTAATTCAATAATTTTTCAAGCATACCCATGACACATTGACTCCAGTTTGCTTTAGGATGGGAAATGATATCAAGAACCTTACAAACAGAAACACGTTATAATTTTTTCCATACTTCTTCAAGTGTAGCTTTCATATATCTGCTCTTTTCGAGGTGACCGGCTGTAATATTACGTAACGTAGTAAAGCCACGGCTTAGCTCATCTGCAGTTTCTACCGGATGTGTTAAGGCTTTATCCCCTCAAACTTATATCGCGGACGGGAAGTCTACTGAATCGTGTCCTCTATCACAGAACCCGTTGATGCATTTCCGGAATTAAAAGAAGTCCTTACGCAAAAATTTAAAACGATTGCCACAGAATGCTGCCCTTGTAAGCCGACTTCTACGTGGATCCATAACACCTAAAATAAGGTTTATAAGAAGAAGAAAGATAAGATAACCGGATAATAATCAGAGAAAAACAGAGTTTTGAGAACTGTAGGCTAGATGGTGGAAAATGTTGAGCAATTATCAACAGCAATTTGATCTATGCACGTACCCGACACGGGTCTGGTTATACGATATACAACAAGGGAAAATTCTCTAGTGGAAAAGAATGATGTATAGTCGCTAGGCTCCGGGACTGAAAAAGGTTGACATCGCTCAAAACAATAATGCGGATAATGGTACATTTCGGCAACAAAGCATCTAGGGTTTTTAACAGGGTGTCTCTATAAGACACATGGTTGGAATGAAAGCCTACAATAAAGCACTTAAGACAGGCTCGTTTTTTTAGTGCAAATGTACCGTCTAGACCAAAAAGCATTAGGACTACAAACAGAGCGCGCAGATAAAATGCTGCAAGTGAAACGCTCATAGATGCCGACACGGCCGTCTCACCTGCTCAGGCCTCAACCTGACGCAACTAATTCAAAAATAACCTTATGGAGTTAAATCAGAGACGCGGCAGTACCCCCAAACGGATGTAACTGAGAGCTAACTAAGCTTATGCCAAAATCTCTGCCTCATAGGCTGCCAGGAGAGCAACACTATGGCTTATGCAGTTGAACACTGTTTCAGCATCATCCGCTTGTTAAACTGGGGCTCCGAGCTCCGATACAAGTGCCCCCAATCAATGCTCCATCCTGTGACTGGTCACCTGCTGTTACACGCCTCCGATAGATGCATAAACACAGGCGAAAACGAATGCTATTCAGGAAGGCGGTCTTGGGCGTCGTTTATTTCCTATCCAATTAGGTCAGCTACCTACTCACTGCAGCAATTCTCTGCGTGACCTCTTCAGGCAATCCCCGCCAATCGTGTTCCCTGTTGTCTGAACATGACGAAGTTCGTCAGCCCGATGAATGGCGGAGCAAGAGAGGGCTGGTGAGGACACGAGAGATCTTGAGTAGTTGATTGGGCGAGGGCACGACCAGCTTGCCGACTCAATCAACCCCTCTTTCCACTCCATTGCCTTTCAGTTGGTATATAAAGTATTCGCTACCATGAGCAAATTACTTTTGAGCGATCCTCATACTACATCTTAAATGGCTCGAACGGCTGCACAGAGGCGAGCACGCATTATGCTGCGGCGCTACCTAGAACCCGAGATGATACGCAGAGAACAAGAAGCGACTTCGGAGTCCATCACACCACCACCATCAGAGTCTTCATCAGAGGTTCAAGTCGTCCCGGCTTGGGAACAACAAGGAGCTTCCAAGTCTTTACCAAAGCATCAAATCGTCCCGACTTCGGATCAACAAGTAGCTTCAGATGCTTCGCCAGAGCTTCAAGCCGTGCCTACTTGGCAACAACAAGAAACTACGGAGTCCACCAGACCTTCATCAATGGTGTCTGGAACGAAGCTTCAAATCGTCCCGACTTGGAAGCGACGACCAGGTTTAGGCTCAATCTGTAAAAAATGCCATAGGAGGAAGCGGCACGGACGACGGCATGCAAGGAGATGAAGTACAGATAAAACGTCGTCGACTACAAAGACCAAAAATGCTCTGTGATCATAATAATACAAATAAGCTGACTGTAAGCTCAAAATAGCCTATCGACATGAAGTACTTTTTCTATTCTTACTATATGCGTAGACACTTCTTTAGCCACTTTCATAGCTTTGATGAGCACATTTTCTCTATGATGTTTCCGAAATAGTCGGGGTACACGAGACTCAATTCCTAACCTATCTAGCCAAAAGTTCAGCTGGCGTTGGGCGTGCCTAGAGTCACATGCACGCCGCTTTTATTGATTGTGTCAAGACCTTCGACAAAGCTCCCCGACACTTACTAGTCAATTAATTTTGACGTGTTAAGATAAGTGGTTCTTTCTTACGAGTGCTATTCAGCATCTTTGCTGGAGACCGCCTTTAAAGAAACACAAGGGTTGAGGCCACCTTGCAGCTGAATCAAGATGTAGGGTTTTAAGTCAAAACGTCCCCTCAAGTTTAATTTCTTAGTTGCCTGGGTTTCTCCTTACTCATCGCAGACCTAGCCCGCCATGCGCGGAAGGCGTTTAGAAACACCGTCGTCATGTATGCGGATGACATAGTAGTGGCTCACCGGGACCATGGTGCTATTCGTCAAATTATCGGCGACGTAGAAGCTCACCATAAGGACCTGCAGATAAATTCGCGGAAGACGAAACTTATTAACTTTTGCAGCGTGTGAGGCCATCTTGCAGCGGCACACTTTTCGTATTTTGAAACATGCTTCAAAGTATCTATAAAGCGTGTTCTTTGTTTGCCGCGGACAGCTTGAAACCGCATCGTGTATTTGCTCCCGCGACCAAGTACACGGCGCACCGGCAGTGGAAACAATCAGAGTCAAACCTAGGTCACCTACTACAGGACCATTTCAGCAACTTTTAAACGCAAAAAGTAAACGAGGCCTCGGCAGAGGTAGCGCAGTTAGATGTGTAAATAGATATAATGGTACACCAGACAGTGTCGCAATAGTCATGTTTGTGGCCAGTCGAATTCATAATATCAGTTAACTGTCTCGGAGCGTAACTAACTAGATAAGATAGTGCGCTCTCGAGTCAAAACTAAGAGCGAGAAAGGGCCGCATGACTCAATCACTTGGCGGTCACCGCTCAAGGAAGCCCCTTAGGTCGCACCTAGGTGGGATTGGACTGCTGTAGCTAATTACTCTCTCTCCACCAATTGAACATACGATGATAGGCAGTCAGAACTGCCCTATACAGGAAGTAGTGGAAGGTTTGAAATGGCTCCTTGTCGCGAGTTACAGAAGGCCACAGTTATTATGTACGCAGATGACATAGTGGTCGCTCATTACGACTGGGTGCCATCAAACGCATCTATTCTCTGGCGGAGGTGTTCTTTGTCTCGAGGGGGCTGGAAATTAACACAGTGAGACCAAGGCTATGAAATTCAGAAGAGGTGGTCGACTGGCTGCTAGAGACGTTATACGTTGTGGCGGCCAATTCGTAGAATTCGTTAACCTTTTCCGGTATCTTTTGGCTTCGGCTTCATTATGATTGATTGATTGATTTATTATTCGCTTGGCATGCATACCTAAATACACATGTCACCCTTTTTTTTATCAGGGGCGCTTAGAGCGGCAGCATATATGTTACCTATGCATCTGAATAATCAATGTACACTTCCATACCTACTGAGTATTTGCTTTCCATTGGGACAGCCTCTTCTTTGTAATATCGACCAGGTCCTTTCTAACGTTTGGTCCTAGAGCTAGGCCATCCGACAGCTCTATATCTCTGCTTCCCCCTAGGGCTGTACATTCTTTAACAATATGCTCAATTGACTCATTCCCTAGCCCACATGCTCGACATTCTGTACTTTGTCCCTCCATATATTTAGCTATTTGTATCCTTGTATCCAACATCCCTGCCCTGGCATCTGCCAATAGCCCGCTCGCTCTTGAATTATCGTATACCCATTCTACCCCGCCCCTTTCCGTCTTTTCCTTTCCATATATACTTGCCAAACTCGATCTGGAACCCATCGCCAATTTCCATTTGCCTGTATATGACTTGTTCACCCTCAATTTCACCATATTCTCCGATATTCCCGCTCTGGCCCATTGCTGACTATTGTACCCAATCTCCCTAGCTGCAAATTCTACTCTGCGATCCCACTTCGTTTTCATCTTTAGTGCCGTCTTTACCAGCTGCATCTGTTTAACCCATCTTTTATTTGTGACACTTTTAATCCTAACACTAAATCTTAGCTTACTTTGTACTTCCCTTTGTATAAATTTTGACATTCCTCCTTCGCCCTCAAGAAATTCCCTAGCGCAATTAAAACGGCAACCCAATGCAAATCTTATCACTTCTCTTTGTATTGTTTCTAACTTCTTTCCTAACCCCGCGCTGTGGACCAGAGAGGCGTTAGCAAAGGTCAATCCTGGCACATACATGGCCTTCCATATATTCCTTGTTACTATATATTTGTTAAACCCCCAGAGGCCCTTACACCTTACTGCATTTCTTCCTCTTTCAGCTTTCTTCCTCCGTAATATCTCTTCTTTTTCTAGATAATTCCCCCATGTAGTCATTGTCACCCCAAGATACTTGTACTCACTTTTATACTCCAATTCCTTCCCCTGTACTACAAGCTTTCTTTCCTCCCTAATTCCGTTAAATACTAAAATTGCGCTCTTTTTTTCATTAAACACCATGTCTAGTTCCTCCGCTGCTTCCCCACATGCATTCAACATTTGTTGAACCTCGCTAGTGCCCCGCCCTAACACTACCATATCATCAGCAAACAGCAGCACAGGTGTCTTGATATATACACCTTTTTCCCCTATCTGCCACCCTAAAACCGTTTTATTAATCCTTCGCGCTATTCTCTCTATATACATAAAAAAAATAACCGATGACAACGGACAGCCTTTCCTAACCCCCTTAGCGACTATGAACTCTCTAGATTGTTCGGCTGCTATTATTATTCTTACCGTGTTATTTCTGTAAATTTCTTCCAGCAACTCTACCCAACTTCTCTCCAAACCCTCCTCTAGCACAATTTTATACAACTTTGTTCTGTCCACCATATCATATGCTTTCTTAAGATCTAAAAATCCTGCCACACACCCTTGTCCCCGCAATCTCGATGTTTCGACAACTTGACTTAGTAGGAAAAGGTGATCGTCTAGCCTATATCCTTTCCTAAATCCGCATTGCCATTCTCCTATTTTCTCATTTGTCTCCAGAATACTCTGCATCCTATTCTTAAACACTTGCATAAATATTCGATACGCTATAGGTGTAATTGTGATCGGTCGCCTATTTTGTAGAGTGTCATTATCTACCCCCTCCTTGGCAATAAGAGAAACTCTTCCCTTGCGCTAACCCTCCGGGATTCTGCCCCCTCCAAATATATTATTAAATTGCTTCGTTAGATAATGCACGTACTCTTTTCCCAAAGCCTGTACAATTCCTACCGAAATCCCGTCAAGACCACACGCCGTTTTTGGATTCATTGTCTTTAACACGCTTTCGATCTCGTCTGCTGTGGTTGTAATTTCTGTGCTAGTTCTTGTCTTTTCTATACTGCTCACGTTAGTCGTAAAAAATAGTGCTTGTAACGCGGTGTCGATTTCATCTATTGTGTATGTTCTGTCCTGGACGTTATTTGTCATCCTTGTTTTTTCCTGTCTGACATAGTCCCAAAACTGTTTGGCTCGCTGGCCCTTGGGGGCCTCTAAAATCCTGTTAAATTCTCTCTCGTCTGCGTTTTTAATTGCATCCTGTATTAACATTTGAGCTTTATTCTTAGCTTCCTTGTAATTTTCCCAATATTTCTCTGCCTTGTCTGTGTCTCTTCCCATTACCTTTCTATGCTCCTTACTCCATCTTTTCCTTTCCATTATTGCCGTATTAATTTCATCACTCCACCATCCTCGTTCTCCTCCCTTTTGAACTCCCCTCCCTATCTTACAACACTTGTCATATGCCTCCTTAATATTCCTATGCATCTCGTCTACCTGCCTTTCCCCATTTGCCACTAAGAGCTGTTTTATATATTCTACTTTCTGTGCCCATTCGTGTTTATCCAGACATTTCTTTTGTACAACTACGCGTCCTGGCTTCTTCTTCCTCCCACTCACTTCTACCCAATTATGATCACTTCCAACATTGTATGTTTTCTCTTCGTCTATCTTGATTTCTTCTACCCATTTATCTATTCTACCCTTCGTCAGTACATAATCTACGCATGACTTTCTATCCCCCTGCGTGTACGTATATCTCCCTTCTACCCGCGGGTCCAAATTTAAAATTTGGGCCTCACTCGACTCTGCTAATTGTATTAGTCTTCTGCCCGCTCTGTCTTCTCGTCCATCTAGCTGTTCGATATGTGCATTCCAATCTCCCAAACATATTACCCCTCCTTTATTCTGATATTCCTCCATTACTTTATATACCCTTTCAAATAGCTGGTCATCTTCTTCTTCCGTGTTGCTTGGCGCTCTGTAAACCCCCATTACGGCCCCGATTGTCCCTTCCATGCGTATCTCTATAACCACCAGATCCTTCATTTTGGCATTCACAACTTCTTCGCACGAAATAGCATTCCTAGTTAATATCCCAACTCCCCCAAACCTGTTTTTTCTATTGTCCGTATTCCGATTTGTACCATACCAATTATATCCCTTTAAACCCGGCGGCACTTCCATCTCCCGCAAATGCGTTTCCGTTACTATCATGATATCCACAGACCTTATTGTTAGTAATTTATATAATTCTTCCCACTTTCCTCTTCGCCTCCCCCTCTCATATTTAGCATGGCAACCCGTTCAAAAGGAACATTACTCCTAGGCTTTCCTTTTGCCCTGCTTCCTCTTTTGCATCTTAGGCCAACCTTCATCTCCTCCCCTTGATGCCACTGATGGCCAACCGTCTGATCACTTCCAATGCCCCCTTGATTTCCGCTGCTCCTATGTGTTCCCCCTCCCTCGAGAAAGAGCTCCCGTTGTCCCGTTTCCCCCTGTACCTGTTGTCCCACTCTTCCCTGTATCCATGCTGTCCCCTCATCTCTTTTTTGTCTCTGTATCTGTTGTCCCATCCTGTGTGTCTGTAGCGTACCGTTTGCCCCTCGTTTAAATGCCCATACCGCGTGCCGCAAAAATTTGTGTTTGGGACTCGCATTTCCGGTGCGCCGCGCTGATTTTGTTGATTCCACGTCTGCATCCCCCTAACGTGCTCTGTTGCCCTATATCCTACTTGGGCATTGACTACTTTAATTATAGTAGGCCTGACTTTGTGCCAATCGCACGCTCTTTTGCCAATTGGCCGTGCCGCTAGTACCGCACCTACCTCCCCGTAGTGCACTCCATCAAAGGCCATGGCCCTTGGATTGTCTTGAATGTATTCAAGAGACAAGTATTCGTAATTCGCTGCTCTGACCAACTGCATTATTTTTCTATTGACTGCCCTGCACGTACCCCGATAGTCCCGCCCTTCTTTAGTATCCACGACCATTGGAAGCGAACACACTGTCAGTACTACGTTACTCCGTTTGCAAAATTCTATCAGGTTTTGTATGTGTTTGCTTATCTCATTTACAGCACCTTCTATATCCCGAGCCTGAAACACATCTACCAGTCCCCCATGAAACACTAGCCTATGTTCCACATAATTGAACATTTGAATATATTGCTTTGTTGCTGCCACAATATCCCTTACTCCTCGGCCCCTCATAGTGATAAAATAAACCCCTCCTGTATTAATAGCCACCTGATTAACCTGTTTCTCTATTCTACCTACGTTTGAATCTCCAGCAACTACCACCCGCTTTCCTATTGATTTGTTAACTACCGCCTCCTCTGGTCGATCAAGTAAACTTATCCGATTTAACTGCTGCTCTTGTTGTTGTTGCGGTTGATGTCGCTGTTGCGGTTGCTGCCGTTGCTGCTGCTGCTGTGTTTCGACTGCTCTCCTCTCTCCTTCCTCTCGCTGATCAGACTCTATCTCTCTCTTCTCCATTTGTGGACGCGCCTCTTCTCTGGCGATCTCGTTTCGGCTGCTCTGTTGTTGTCGTCTCCTGCATCCTTTCGCCTCCGCCGCATCTTCCTCTTCGTCTTGTCTTTCTTCTTCCTTTTCGTCACTGTGGCTTAAGTCTATCACCACTGTCTCCTCTTCAACAGCGCGCCTCTCGTCTTCCTCCTTCTTTCCCCGGATCCATTTCTCCATATCTTCGACATTTGCCGCTACCGTTGACGTTGCTTACTCAACAGCAGCTAGCCTTTCTCTTAGCTCATCAACTATTTCGTTGTTATCGCCACCATGCCGCTGTTTTTTATTATCATTCACCTTTTGCTTGATTTCTTCGATCATTACGGCTAATTCCTGCTGTACGATTACTGCGCGCCTCTCCTTCTCCTCAAATTGAGCCTCTCTCTCTTCCATTCTTGTTAGCCTCTGCTGGACATCTGTAATAATGCTCTGCCAGCGATCCTGCATAGCTTGTGCTGTATCGCACCATGTCTTAGCGCTTTTCTTTGCCAACTCCATTTCCGCTGTCATTCATGTATTCATCTCACAGGCGGCGCAGCCTGTATATGGAGGGCTGCGCTTAGCCACCTTTCCTTTTTCTAATACACCTCCACAATTGCATACTGACAATGAGCTGGCCGTCACGTATCTTAAGCCGCCGCTGCGCGTGTAGCCTGGGAGATTCATAGTTGAATCCATTGGGCTGGGTGTCGTGGACCCTATCCCACCAGGCGATGATCCAGCATCACTTGCCATATTGAAATTGGCTCACTCACCTAAATACACCTACACACTGTCTTAACTCACTTAACCTGAGCAGCCGTAAGAATTTGAATCTGCATGCGCAACGGACCGCTCGGAGACTCTCGACTGCTGCGTGGGTGGTTTCGTTTTGCTTCGTTCCGCTGTAACGGACTCAACCAAACTTTACTGCGGTCTGTCTCCTTACCCCCTTGTCGTACTACCACACACAATACACCGAAATGATCACTGAACTTCACGCATTACCATGGTATGCCACTCTCTGTGTTTTCCCTCCTGCGTTCACACAAGCAAGCGTAACCTGTTGGAGCTCCGTACACACACGTCCGTACACCTTGGCGCCAAATCACGACGATTATATTGGGACATGCAGACCAGTGGGTGTCAATCTACCTACGTAAACGTTTACCACCGGTGCAATGTGTGAGGAAGAACGATTTCTGTGTAAGCCTCTCATCTATGAAGGTGAACATTGTTGTCTTCTACCCCCCCCACATCTTGACTCTGCAGTGGTCGCTGACACGGTGAGTTCTGGTTTATCAGGTTTCGACCTGTCTATGCCAACCATCGTCGGTGGCGATTTCAATACCCGTATTGATGGTGGGGCTTCTAACGGTAAAGGAGAGGTGCTGCTCCAGTTAATGGGATACCTTGGTCTGAGACGTGCAAACGCACGCGAAGACCACACGGAAGCAGACAGGAGCTTACAGAATAAGTCATAACGGAAGCAGCATCATTGACCTACTGTTTCACAAATTTGTCGATGGCGAAGTTAAAAGCTTTAAGTGTTTTCGAGACGGCTGCAGGGAAGCACCTACCAATGCAAGTAACGAGTCTGTATGCCCCGCACATAGAGCTTTGTATGCTCAGGTTGTTGAATTGATAAAGAACCTGGAGATCAAGTGATGCCGGGAGTAGCGCTAGAATTTAATGTGATTTAAATATTTTGTAGCAGTCCAAAAGTGTTAGCGGTGACCCTTATTCTGGCTGACCATAAAATACGATAAATATTGCACCCGTCTCAATATCAGAATTGGAGAGATCTTAGATTAAGACAACGCACTAACGCATTTGCGAGAGCCTCGAGAGAGAACCATCGAACTGATTAAATATGTCAAATTCAGATTATCCAATCAATTAGGAGATACTACTTTGGGCGAGCGAAATTTGATTCTGAGCGTTGGGCATATACTCCTCTTGTGCTAACACTGGACCTCATTTTTGGCCTGGGAAGTTTGGAAATGCGAACTCACTACCGGTACTGGCATCCAACAGCACCTAGTGTGGAAATTTTAGCCACTAAAAACCTTAATCCTCCCCCACAGGGTTCAACCTGCTGCCAGAGGACTCCATTCGACCAGCTTGAACCGGCTGACTCTCTCCTGGGAGCTCCGGAGCAGTCCACCTGAGCGAGCAACTGGAATAGGAAGAAATGATCAGGACAATTGAAAGCAGCAACTACGTCAGAAAAGACGTCGAGACAAAACTCATGCGCCTTGACCGAGTCGGACAACCATTGCGATAAATGGTCTAACGCGAGGTCAGTCGATCAACTTCTGGAAAAGCCGAACTGGTTAGGCTGAAGGAAATTGATCGACACCACATGTCGATTTCGCCTTATCATCGAGAGTTCCTCAGTGACCGGTGACACATAATCAAAAACCAAGGTGAAACTGAGATTTGGTTGCGCGGTCTCGTCCACTACTTTTTAATAATAAGGGAACGACCACCATATCCTTTAACCGTGAAGTCAGGTTAGACTCAAAATAATAATTCATAATTGTAGTCAGGGGTCCTGCAATCGATCGAGCTGCTAATTTAATAATTTTTCAAGCATACCCATGACACCTTGACTCCAGTTTGCTTTAGGATGGGAAATGATATCAAGAACCTTACAAACAGAGACACATTATAATTTTCTCCATACTTCTTCAAGTGTAGCTTTCATATATCTGCTCTTTTCGAGGTGACCGGCTGTAGTATTACGTAACGTAGTAAAGCCACGGCTTAGCTGATCTGCAGTTTCTACCGGATGTGTTAAGGCTTTATCCCCTCAAACTTATATCGAGGACGGGAAGTCTACTGAATCGTGTCCTCTATCACAGAACCCGTTGATGCATTTTCGGAATTAAAAGAAGTCCTTACGCAAAAATTTAAAACGATTGCTACAGAATGCTGCCCTTGTAAGCCGACTTCTACGTGGATCCATAACACCTAAGATAAGGTTTATAAGAAGAAGAAAGATAAGATAACCGGATAATGATCAGAGAAAAACAGAGTTTTGAGAACCGTAGGCTAGATGGTGGAAATTTTTGAGCAATTATCAACAGCAATTTGATCTATGCACGTACCCGACACGGGTCTGGTTATACGATATACAACAAGGGAAAATTCTCTAGTGGAAAAGAATGATGTATAGTCGCTAGGCTCCGGGACTGAAAAAGGTTGACATCGCTCAAAACAATAATGCGGATAATGGTACATTTCGGCAACAAAGCATCTAGGGTGTTTAACAGGGTGTCTCTATAAGACACATGGTTGGAATGAAAGCCTACAATAAAGCACTTAAGACAGGCTCGTTTTTTTAGTGCAAATGTACCGTCTAGACCAAAAAGCATTAGGACTACAAACAGAGCGCGCAGATAAAATGCTGCAAGTGAAACGCTCATAGATGCCGACACGGCCGTCTCACCTGCTCAGGCCTCAACCTGACGCAACTAATTCAAAAATAACCTCATGGAGTTAAATCAGAGACGCGGCAGTACCCCCAAACGGATGTAACTGAGAGCTAACTAAGCTTATGCCAAAATCTCTGCCTCATAGGCTGCCAGGAGAGCAACACTATGGCTTATGCAGTTGAACACTGTTTCAGCATCATCCGCTTGTTAAACTGGGGCTCCGAGCTCCGATACAAGTGCCCCCAATCAATGCTCCATCCTGTGACTGGTCACCTGCTGTTACGCGCCTCCGATAGATGCATAAACACAGGCGAAAACGAATGCTATTCAGGAAGGCGGTCTTGGGCGTCGTTTATTTCCTATCCAATTAGGTCAGCTACCTACTCACTGCAGCAATTCTCTGCGTGACCTCTTCAGGCAATCCCCGCCAATCGTGTTCCCTGTTGTCTGAACATGACGAAGTTCGTCAGCCCGATGAATGGCGGAGCAAGAGAGGGCTGGTGAGGACACGAGAGATCTTGAGTAGTTGATTGGGCGAGGGCACGACCAGCTTGCCGACTCAATCAACCTCTCTTTCCACTCCATTGCCTTTCAGTTGGTATATAAAGTATTCGCTACCATGAGCAAATTACTTTTGAGCGATCCTCATACTACATCTTAAATGGCTCGAACGGTTGCACAGAGGCGAGCACGCATTATGCTGCGGCGCTACCTAGAACGCGAGATGATACGCAGAGAACAAGAAGCGACTTCGGAGTCCATCACACCACCACCATCAGAGTCTTCATCAGCGGTTCAAGTCGTCCCGGCTTGGGAACAACAAGGAGCTTCCAAGTCTTTACCAAAGCATCAAATCGTCCCGACTTCGGATCAACAAGTAGCTTCAGATGCTTCGCCAGAGCTTCAAGCCGTGCCTACTTGGCAACAACAAGAAACTACGGAGTCCACCAGACCTTCATCAATGGTGTCTGGAACGAAGCTTCAAATCGTCCCGACTTGGAAGCGACGACCCGGTTTAGGCTCAATCTGTAAAAATGCCATAGGAGGAAGCGGCACGGACGACGGCATGCAAGGAGATGAACTCTAGATAAAACGTCGTCGACTACAAAGACCAAAAATGCTCTGTGATCATAATAATACAAATAAACTGACTGTAAGCTCAAAATAGCCTATCGACATGAAGTACTTTTTCTATTCTTACTATATGCGTAGACACTTCTTTAGCCACTTTCACAGCTTTGATGAGCACATTTTCTCTATGATGTTTCCAACTGTGGAGAACGCCTTACTTCCGGAGCAGTTTGTATTTAGAAATAGTCGGGGTACACGAGACTCAATTCCTATCCTATATGGCCAAAAGTTCAGCTGGCGTTGGGCGTGCCTAGAGTCACATGCACGCCGCTTTTATTGATTGTGTCAAGACCTTCGACAAAGCTCCCCGACACTTACTAGTCAATTAATTTTGACGTGTTAAGATAAGTGGTTCTTTCTTACGAGTGCTATTCAGCATCTTTGCTGGAGACCGCCTTGAAAGAAACACAAGGGTTGAGGCCACCTTGCAGCTGAATCAAGACGTAGGGTTTTAAGTCAAAACGTCCCCTCAAGTTTAATTTCTTAGTTGCCTGGGTTTCTCCTTACTCATCGCAGACCTAGCCCGCCATGCGCGGGAGGCGTTTAGAAACACCGTCGTCATGTATGCGGATGACATAGTAGTGGCTCACCGGGACCATGGTGCTATTCGTCAAATTATCGGCGACGTAGAAGCTCACCATAAGGGCCTGCAGATAAATTCGCGGAAGACGAAACTTATTAACTTTCGCAGCGTGTGAGGCCATCTTGCAGCGGCACACTTTTCGCAATTTGAAACATGCTTCAAAGTATCTATAAAGCGTGTTCTTTGTTTGCCGCGGACAGCTTGAAACCGCATCGTGTATTTGCTCCCGCGACCAAGTACACGGCGCACCGGCAGTGGAAACAATCAGAGTCAAACCTAGGTCACCTACTACAGGACCATTTCAGCAACTTTTGATGGAGTGGCCGGAAAAAGTAAACGAGGCCTCGGCAGAGGTAGCGCAGTTAGATGTGTAAAAAGATATAATGAAACACCAGACAGTGTCGCAATAGTCATGTTTGTGGCCAGTCGAATTCATAATATCAGTTAACTGTCTCGGAGCGTAACTAACTAGATAAGATAGTGAGTTCTCGAGTCAAAACTAAGAGCGAGAAAGGGCCGCATGACTCAATCACTTGGCGGTCACCGCTCAAGGAAGCCCCTTAGGTCGCACCTAGGTGGGATTGGACTGCTGTAGCTAATTACTCTCTCTCCACCAATTGAACATACGATGATAGGCAGTCAGAACTGCCCTATACAGGAAGTAGTGGAAGGATTGAAATGGCTCCTTGTCGCGAGTTACAGAAGGCCACAGTTATTATGTACGCAGATGACATAGTGGTCGCTCTTTACGACTGGGTGCCATCAAACGCATCTATTCTCTGGCGGAGGTGTTCTTTGTCTCGAGGGGGCTGGAAATTAACACAGTGAGACCAAGGCTATGAAATTCAGAAGAGGTGGTCGACTGGCTGCTAGAGACGTTATACGTTGTGGCGGCCAATTCGTAGAATTCGTTAACCTTTTCCGGTATCTTTTGGCTTCGGCTTCATTATGATTGATTGATTGATTTATTATTCGCTTGGCATGCATACCTAAATACACATGTCACCCTTTTTTTTATCAGGGGCGCTTAGAGCGGCAGCATATATGTTACCTATGCATCTGAATAATCAATGTACACTTCCATACCTACTGAGTATTTGCTTTCCATTGGGACAGCCTCTTCTTTGTAATATCGACCAGGTCCTTTCTAACGTTTGGTCCTAGAGCTAGGCCATCCGACAGCTCTATATCTCTGCTTCCCCCTAGGGCTGTACATTCTTTAACAATATGCTCAATTGACTCATTCCCTAGCCCACATGCTCGACATTCTGTACTTTGTCCCTCCATATATTTAGCTATTTGTATCCTTGTATCCAACATCCCTGCCCTGGCATCTGCCAATAGCCCGCTCGCTCTTGAATTATCGTATACCCATTCTACCCCGCCCCTTTCCGTCTTTTCCTTTCCATATATACTTGCCAAACTCGATCTGGAACCCATCGCCAATTTCCATTTGCCTGTATATGACTTGTTCACCCTCAATTTCACCATATTCTCCGATATTCCCGCTCTGGCCCATTGCTGACTATTGTACCCAATCTCCCTAGCTGCAAATTCTACTCTGCGATCCCACTTCGTTTTCATCTTTAGTGCCGTCTTTACCAGCTGCATCTGTTTAACCCATCTTTTATTTGTGACACTTTTAATCCTAACACTAAATCTTAGCTTACTTTGTACTTCCCTTTGTATAAATTTTGACATTCCTCCTTCGCCCTCAAGAAATTCCCTAGCGCAATTAAAACGGCAACCCAATGCAAATCTTATCACTTCTCTTTGTATTGTTTCTAACTTCTTTCCTAACCCCGCGCTGTGGACCAGAGAGGCGTTAGCAAAGGTCAATCCTGGCACATACATGGCCTTCCATATATTCCTTGTTACTATATATTTGTTAAACCCCCAGAGGCCCTTACACCTTACTGCATTTCTTCCTCTTTCAGCTTTCTTCCTCCGTAATATCTCTTCTTTTTCTAGATAATTCCCCCATGTAGTCATTGTCACCCCAAGATACTTGTACTCACTTTTATACTCCAATTCCTTCCCCTGTACTACAAGCTTTCTTTCCTCCCTAATTCCGTTAAATACTAAAATTGCGCTCTTTTTTTCATTAAACACCATGTCTAGTTCCTCCGCTGCTTCCCCACATGCATTCAACATTTGTTGAACCTCGCTAGTGCCCCGCCCTAACACTACCATATCATCAGCAAACAGCAGCACAGGTGTCTTGATATATACACCTTTTTCCCCTATCTGCCACCCTAAAACCGTTTTATTAATCCTTCGCGCTATTCTCTCTATATACATAAAAAAAATAACCGATGACAACGGACAGCCTTTCCTAACCCCCTTAGCGACTATGAACTCTCTAGATTGTTCGGCTGCTATTATTATTCTTACCGTGTTATTTCTGTAAATTTCTTCCAGCAACTCTACCCAACTTCTCTCCAAACCCTCCTCTAGCACAATTTTATACAACTTTGTTCTGTCCACCATATCATATGCTTTCTTAAGATCTAAAAATCCTGCCACACACCCTTGTCCCCGCAATCTCGATGTTTCGACAACTTGACTTAGTAGGAAAAGGTGATCGTCTAGCCTATATCCTTTCCTAAATCCGCATTGCCATTCTCCTATTTTCTCATTTGTCTCCAGAATACTCTGCATCCTATTCTTAAACACTTGCATAAATATTCGATACGCTATAGGTGTAATTGTGATCGGTCGCCTATTTTGTAGAGTGTCATTATCTACCCCCTCCTTGGCAATAAGAGAAACTCTTCCCTTGCGCTAACCCTCCGGGATTCTGCCCCCTCCAAATATATTATTAAATTGCTTCGTTAGATAATGCACGTACTCTTTTCCCAAAGCCTGTACAATTCCTACCGAAATCCCGTCAAGACCACACGCCGTTTTTGGATTCATTGTCTTTAACACGCTTTCGATCTCGTCTGCTGTGGTTGTAATTTCTGTGCTAGTTCTTGTCTTTTCTATACTGCTCACGTTAGTCGTAAAAAATAGTGCTTGTAACGCGGTGTCGATTTCATCTATTGTGTATGTTCTGTCCTGGACGTTATTTGTCATCCTTGTTTTTTCCTGTCTGACATAGTCCCAAAACTGTTTGGCTCGCTGGCCCTTGGGGGCCTCTAAAATCCTGTTAAATTCTCTCTCGTCTGCGTTTTTAATTGCATCCTGTATTAACATTTGAGCTTTATTCTTAGCTTCCTTGTAATTTTCCCAATATTTCTCTGCCTTGTCTGTGTCCCTTCCCATTACCTTTCTATGCTCCTTACTCCATCTTTTCCTTTCCATTATTGCCGTATTAATTTCATCACTCCACCATCCTCGTTCTCCTCCCTTTTGAACTCCCCTCCCTATCTTACAACACTTGTCATATGCCTCCTTAATATTCCTATGCATCTCGTCTACCTGCCTTTCCCCATTTGCCACTAAGAGCTGTTTTATATATTCTACTTTCTGTGCCCATTCGTGTTTATCCAGACATTTCTTTTGTACAACTACGCGTCCTGGCTTCTTCTTCCTCCCACTCACTTCTACCCAATTATGATCACTTCCAACATTGTATGTTTTCTCTTCGTCTATCTTGATTTCTTCTACCCATTTATCTATTCTACCCTTCGTCAGTACATAATCTACGCATGACTTTCTATCCCCCTGCGTGTACGTATATCTCCCTTCTACCCGCGGGTCCAAATTTAAAATTTGGGCCTCACTCGACTCTGCTAATTGTATTAGTCTTCTGCCCGCTCTGTCTTCTCGTCCATCTAGCTGTTCGATATGTGCATTCCAATCTCCCAAACATATTACCCCTCCTTTATTCTGATATTCCTCCATTACTTTATATACCCTTTCAAATAGCTGGTCATCTTCTTCTTCCGTGTTGCTTGGCGCTCTGTAAACCCCCATTACGGCCCCGATTGTCCCTTCCATGCGTATCTCTATAACCACCAGATCCTTCATTTTGGCATTCACAACTTCTTCGCACGAAATAGCATTCCTAGTTAATATCCCAACTCCCCCAAACCTGTTTTTTCTATTGTCCGTATTCCGATTTGTACCATACCAATTATATCCCTTTAAACCCGGCGGCACTTCCATCTCCCGCAAATGCGTTTCCGTTACTATCATGATATCCACAGACCTTATTGTTAGTAATTTATATAATTCTTCCCACTTTCCTCTTCGCCTCCCCCTCTCATATTTAGCATGGCAACCCGTTCAAAAGGAACATTACTCCTAGGCCTTCCTTTTGCCCTGCTTCCTCTTTTGCATCTTAGGCCAACCTTCATCTCCTCCCCTTGATGCCACTGATGGCCAACCGTCTGATCACTTCCAATGCCCCCTTGATTTCCGCTGCTCCTATGTGTTCCCCCTCCCTCGAGAAAGAGCTCCCGTTGTCCCGTTTCCCCCTGTACCTGTTGTCCCACTCTTCCCTGTATCCATGCTGTCCCCTCATCTCTTTTTTGTCTCTGTATCTGTTGTCCCATCCTGTGTGTCTGTAGCGTACCGTTTGCCCCTCGTTTAAATGCCCATACCGCGTGCCGCAAAAATTTGTGTTTGGGACTCGCATTTCCGGTGCGCCGCGCTGATTTTGTTGATTCCACGTCTGCATCCCCCTAACGTGCTCTGTTGCCCTATATCCTACTTGGGCATTGACTACTTTAATTATAGTAGGCCTGACTTTGTGCCAATCGCACGCTCTTTTGCCAATTGGCCGTGCCGCTAGTACCGCACCTACCTCCCCGTAGTGCACTCCATCAAAGGCCATGGCCCTTGGATTGTCTTGAATGTATTCAAGAGACAAGTATTCGTAATTCGCTGCTCTGACCAACTGCATTATTTTTCTATTGACTGCCCTGCACGTACCCCGATAGTCCCGCCCTTCTTTAGTATCCACGACCATTGGAAGCGAACACACTGTCAGTACTACGTTACTCCGTTTGCAAAATTCTATCAGGTTTTGTATGTGTTTGCTTATCTCATTTACAGCACCTTCTATATCCCGAGCCTGAAACACATCTACCAGTCCCCCATGAAACACTAGCCTATGTTCCACATAATTGAACATTTGAATATATTGCTTTGTTGCTGCCACAATATCCCTTACTCCTCGGCCCCTCATAGTGATAAAATAAACCCCTCCTGTATTAATAGCCACCTGATTAACCTGTTTCTCTATTCTACCTACGTTTGAATCTCCAGCAACTACCACCCGCTTTCCTATTGATTTGTTAACTACCGCCTCCTCTGGTCGATCAAGTAAACTTATCCGATTTAACTGCTGCTCTTGTTGTTGTTGCGGTTGATGTCGCTGTTGCGGTTGCTGCCGTTGCTGCTGCTGCTGTGTTTCGACTGCTCTCCTCTCTCCTTCCTCTCGCTGATCAGACTCTATCTCTCTCTTCTCCATTTGTGGACGCGCCTCTTCTCTGGCGATCTCGTTTCGGCTGCTCTGTTGTTGTCGTCTCCTGCATCCTTTCGCCTCCGCCGCATCTTCCTCTTCGTCTTGTCTTTCTTCTTCCTTTTCGTCACTGTGGCTTAAGTCTATCACCACTGTCTCCTCTTCAACAGCGCGCCTCTCGTCTTCCTCCTTCTTTCCCCGGATCCATTTCTCCATATCTTCGACATTTGCCGCTACCGTTGACGTTGCTTACTCAACAGCAGCTAGCCTTTCTCTTAGCTCATCAACTATTTCGTTGTTATCGCCACCATGCCGCTGTTTTTTATTATCATTCACCTTTTGCTTGATTTCTTCGATCATTACGGCTAATTCCTGCTGTACGATTACTGCGCGCCTCTCCTTCTCCTCAAATTGAGCCTCTCTCTCTTCCATTCTTGTTAGCCTCTGCTGGACATCTGTAATAATGCTCTGCCAGCGATCCTGCATAGCTTGTGCTGTATCGCACCATGTCTTAGCGCTTTTCTTTGCCAACTCCATTTCCGCTGTCATTCATGTATTCATCTCACAGGCGGCGCAGCCTGTATATGGAGGGCTGCGCTTAGCCACCTTTCCTTTTTCTAATACACCTCCACAATTGCATACTGACAATGAGCTGGCCGTCACGTATCTTAAGCCGCCGCTGCGCGTGTAGCCTGGGAGATTCATAGTTGAATCCATTGGGCTGGGTGTCGTGGACCCTATCCCACCAGGCGATGATCCAGCATCACTTGCCATATTGAAATTGGCTCACTCACCTAAATACACCTACACACTGTCTTAACTCACTTAACCTGAGCAGCCGTAAGAATTTGAATCTGCATGCGCAACGGACCGCTCGGAGACTCTCGACTGCTGCGTGGGTGGTTTCGTTTTGCTTCGTTCCGCTGTAACGGACTCAACCAAACTTTACTGCGGTCTGTCTCCTTACCCCCTTGTCGTACTACCACACACAATACACCGAAATGATCACTGAACTTCACGCATTACCATGGTATGCCACTCTCTGTGTTTTCCCTCCTGCGTTCACACAAGCAAGCGTAACCTGTTGGAGCTCCGTACACACACGTCCGTACACCTTGGCGCCAAATCACGACGATTATATTGGGACATGCAGACCAGTGGGTGTCAATCTACCTACGTAAACGTTTACCACCGGTGCAATGTGTGAGGAAGAACGATTTCTGTGTAAGCCTCTCATCTATGAAGGTGAACATTGTTGTCTTCTACCCCCCCCACATCTTGACTCTGCAGTGGTCGCTGACACGGTGAGTTCTGGTTTATCAGGTTTCGACCTGTCTATGCCAACCATCGTCGGTGGCGATTTCAATACCCGTATTGATGGTGGGGCTTCTAACGGTAAAGGAGAGGTGCTGCTCCAGTTAATGGGATACCTTGGTCTGAGACGTGCAAACGCACGCGAAGACCACACGGAAGCAGACAGGAGCTTACAGAATAAGTCATAACGGAAGCAGCATCATTGACCTACTGTTTCACAAATTTGTCGATGGCGAAGTTAAAAGCTTTAAGTGTTTTCGAGACGGCTGCAGGGAAGCACCTACCAATGCAAGTAACGAGTCTGTATGCCCCGCACATAGAGCTTTGTATGCTCAGGTTGTTGAATTGATAAAGAACCTGGAGATCAAGTGATGCCGGGAGTAGCGCTAGAATTTAATGTGATTTAAATATTTTGTAGCAGTCCAAAAGTGTTAGCGGTGACCCTTATTCTGGCTGACCATAAAATACGATAAATATTGCACCCGTCTCAATATCAGAATTGGAGAGATCTTAGATTAAGACAACGCACTAACGCATTTGCGAGAGCCTCGAGAGAGAACCATCGAACTGATTAAATATGTCAAATTCAGATTATCCAATCAATTAGGAGATACTACTTTGGGCAAGCGAAATTTGATTCTGAGCGTTGGGCATATACTCCTCTTGTGCTAACACTGGACCTCATTTTTGGCCTGGGAAGTTTGGAAATGCGAACTCACTACCGGTACTGGCATCCAACAGCACCTAGTGTGGAAATTTTAGCCACTAAAAACCTTAATCCTCCCCCACAGGGTTCAACCTGCTGCCAGAGGACTCCATTCGACCAGCTTGAACCGGCTGACTCTCTCCTGGGAGCTCCGGAGCAGTCCACCTGAGCGAGCAACTGGAATAGGAAGAAATGATCAGGACAATTGAAAGCAGCAACTACGTCAGAAAAGACGTCGAGACAAAACTCATGCGCCTTGACCGAGTCGGACAACCATTGCGATAAATGGTCTAACGCGAGGTCAGTCGATCAACTTCTGGAAAAGCCGAACTGGTTAGGCTGAAGGAAATTGATCGACACCACATGTCGATTTCGCCTTATCATCGAGAGTTCCTCAGTGACCGGTGACACATAATCAAAAACCAAGGTGAAACTGAGATTTGGTTGCGCGGTCTCGTCCACTACTTTTTAATAATAAGGGAACGACCACCATATCCTTTAACCGTGAAGTCAGGTTAGACTCAAAATAATAATTCATAATTGTAGTCAGGGGTCCTGCAATCGATCGAGCTGCTAATTTAATAATTTTTCAAGCATACCCATGACACCTTGACTCCAGTTTGCTTTAGGATGGGAAATGATATCAAGAACCTTACAAACAGAGACACATTATAATTTTCTCCATACTTCTTCAAGTGTAGCTTTCATATATCTGCTCTTTTCGAGGTGACCGGCTGTAGTATTACGTAACGTAGTAAAGCCACGGCTTAGCTGATCTGCAGTTTCTACCGGATGTGTTAAGGCTTTATCCCCTCAAACTTATATCGAGGACGGGAAGTCTACTGAATCGTGTCCTCTATCACAGAACCCGTTGATGCATTTCCGGAATTAAAAGAAGTCCTTACGCAAAAATTTAAAACGATTGCTACAGAATGCTGCCCTTGTAAGCCGACTTCTACGTGGATCCATAACACCTAAGATAAGGTTTATAAGAAGAAGAAAGATAAGATAACCGGATAATGATCAGAGAAAAACAGAGTTTTGAGAACCGTAGGCTAGATGGTGGAAATTTTTGAGCAATTATCAACAGCAATTTGATCTATGCACGTACCCGACACGGGTCTGGTTATACGATATACAACAAGGGAAAATTCTCTAGTGGAAAAGAATGATGTATAGTCGCTAGGCTCCGGGACTGAAAAAGGTTGACATCGCTCAAAACAATAATGCGGATAATGGTACATTTCGGCAACAAAGCATCTAGGGTGTTTAACAGGGTGTCTCTATAAGACACATGGTTGGAATGAAAGCCTACAATAAAGCACTTAAGACAGGCTCGTTTTTTTAGTGCAAATGTACCGTCTAGACCAAAAAGCATTAGGACTACAAACAGAGCGCGCAGATAAAATGCTGCAAGTGAAACGCTCATAGATGCCGACACGGCCGTCTCACCTGCTCAGGCCTCAACCTGACGCAACTAATTCAAAAATAACCTCATGGAGTTAAATCAGAGACGCGGCAGTACCCCCAAACGGATGTAACTGAGAGCTAACTAAGCTTATGCCAAAATCTCTGCCTCATAGGCTGCCAGGAGAGCAACACTATGGCTTATGCAGTTGAACACTGTTTCAGCATCATCCGCTTGTTAAACTGGGGCTCCGAGCTCCGATACAAGTGCCCCCAATCAATGCTCCATCCTGTGACTGGTTACCTGCTGTTACGCGCCTCCGATAGATGCATAAACACAGGCGAAAACGAATGCTATTCAGGAAGGCGGTCTTGGGCGTCGTTTATTTCCTATCCAATTAGGTCAGCTACCTACTCACTGCAGCAATTCTCTGCGTGACCTCTTCAGGCAATCCCCGCCAATCGTGTTCCCTGTTGTCTGAACATGACGAAGTTCGTCAGCCCGATGAATGGCGGAGCAAGAGAGGGCTGGTGAGGACACGAGAGATCTTGAGTAGTTGATTGGGCGAGGGCACGACCAGCTTGCCGACTCAATCAACCTCTCTTTCCACTCCATTGCCTTTCAGTTGGTATATAAAGTATTCGCTACCATGAGCAAATTACTTTTGAGCGATCCTCATACTACATCTTAAATGGCTCGAACGGTTGCACAGAGGCGAGCACGCATTATGCTGCGGCGCTACCTAGAACGCGAGATGATACGCAGAGAACAAGAAGCGACTTCGGAGTCCATCACACCACCACCATCAGAGTCTTCATCAACGGTTCAAGTCGTCCCGGCTTGGGAACAACAAGGAGCTTCCAAGTCTTTACCAAAGCATCAAATCGTCCCGACTTCGGATCAACAAGTAGCTTCAGATGCTTCGCCAGAGCTTCAAGCCGTGCCTACTTGGCAACAACAAGAAACTACGGAGTCCACCAGACCTTCATCAATGGTGTCTGGAACGAAGCTTCAAATCGTCCCGACTTGGAAGCGACGACCCGGTTTAGGCTCAATCTGTAAAAATGCCATAGGAGGAAGCGGCACGGACGACGGCATGCAAGGAGATGAACTCTAGATAAAACGTCGTCGACTACAAAGACCAAAAATGCTCTGTGATCATAATAATACAAATAAACTGACTGTAAGCTCAAAATAGCCTATCGACATGAAGTACTTTTTCTATTCTTACTATATGCGTAGACACTTCTTTAGCCACTTTCACAGCTTTGATGAGCACATTTTCTCTATGATGTTTCCAACTGTGGAGAACGCCTTACTTCCGGAGCAGTTTGTATTTAGAAATAGTCGGGGTACACGAGACTCAATTCCTATCCTATATGGCCAAAAGTTCAGCTGGCGTTGGGCGTGCCTAGAGTCACATGCACGCCGCTTTTATTGATTGTGTCAAGACCTTCGACAAAGCTCCCCGACACTTACTAGTCAATTAATTTTGACGTGTTAAGATAAGTGGTTCTTTCTTACGAGTGCTATTCAGCATCTTTGCTGGAGACCGCCTTGAAAGAAGCACAAGGGTTGAGGCCACCTTGCAGCTGAATCAAGACGTAGGGTTTTAAGTCAAAACGTCCCCTCAAGTTTAATTTCTTAGTTGCCTGGGTTTCTCCTTACTCATCGCAGACCTAGCCCGCCATGCGCGGGAGGCGTTTAGAAACACCGTCGTCATGTATGCGGATGACATAGTAGTGGCTCACCGGGACCATGGTGCTATTCGTCAAATTATCGGCGACGTAGAAGCTCACCATAAGGGCCTGCAGATAAATTCGCGGAAGACGAAACTTATTAACTTTCGCAGCGTGTGAGGCCATCTTGCAGCGGCACACTTTTCGCAATTTGAAACATGCTTCAAAGTATCTATAAAGCGTGTTCTTTGTTTGCCGCGGACAGCTTGAAACCGCATCGTGTATTTGCTCCCGCGACCAAGTACACGGCGCACCGGCAGTGGAAACAATCAGAGTCAAACCTAGGTCACCTACTACAGGACCATTTCAGCAACTTTTGATGGAGTGGCCGGAAAAAGTAAACGAGGCCTCGGCAGAGGTAGCGCAGTTAGATGTGTAAAAAGATATAATGAAACACCAGACAGTGTCGCAATAGTCATGTTTGTGGCCAGTCGAATTCATAATATCAGTTAACTGTCTCGGAGCGTAACTAACTAGATAAGATAGTGAGTTCTCGAGTCAAAACTAAGAGCGAGAAAGGGCCGCATGACTCAATCACTTGGCGGTCACCGCTCAAGGAAGCCCCTTAGGTCGCACCTAGGTGGGATTGGACTGCTGTAGCTAATTACTCTCTCTCCACCAATTGAACATACGATGATAGGCAGTCAGAACTGCCCTATACAGGAAGTAGTGGAAGGATTGAAATGGCTCCTTGTTGCGAGTTACAGAAGGCCACAGTTATTATGTACGCAGATGACATAGTGGTCGCTCTTTACGACTGGGTGCTATCAAACGCATCCCTTCTCTGGCGGAGGTGTTCTTTGTCTCGAGGGGGCTGGAGATTAACACAGTGAGACCAAGGCTATGAAATTCAGAAGAGGTGGTCGACTGGCTGCTAGAGACGTTATACGTTGTGGCGGCCAATTCGTGGAATTCGTTAACCTTTTCCGGTATCTGTTGGCTTCGGCTTCATTATATTGGGACATGCAGACCAGTGGGTGGATTATCAATCTACATACGTAAACGTTTACCACCGGTGCAATGTGTGAGGAAGAACGATTTCTGTGTAAGCCTCTCATCTATGAAGGTGAACATTGTTATCTTCTACCCCCCATACATCTTGACTCGGCAGAGGTCGCTGACACGGTGAGTTCTGGTTTATCAGGTTTCGACCTGTCTATGCCAACCATCGTCGGTGGCGACTTCAATACCCGTATTGATGGTGGGGCTTCTAACGGTAAAGTAGAGGTGCTGCTCCAGTTAATGGAATACCTTGGTCTGAGACGTGCAAACGCACGCGAAGACCACACGGAAGCAGACAGGAGCTTACAGAATAAGTCATAACGGAAGCAGCATCATTGACCTACTGTTTCACAAATTTGTCGATGGCGAAGTTAAGAGCTTTAAGTGCTCTCGAGACGGCTGCAGGGAAGCACCTACCAATGCAAGTAACAAGTCTGTATGCCCCGCACATAGAGCTTTGTATGCTCAGGTTGTTGAATTGATAAAGAACCTGGAGATCAAGTGATGCCGGGAGTAGCGCTAGAATTTAATGTGATTTAAATGTTTTGTAGCAGTCCAAAAGTGTTAGCGGTGACCCTTATTCTGGCTGACCATAAAATACGATAAATATTGCACCCGTCTCAATATCAGAATTGGAGAGATCTTAGATTAAGACAACGCACTAACGTATTTGCGAGAGCCTCAAGAGAGAACCAACGAACTGATTAAATATGTCAAATTCGGATTATCCAATCAATTAGGAGATACTACTTTGGGCGAGCGAAATTTGATTCTGAGCGTTGGGCATATACTCCTCCTGTGCTAACACTGGACCTCATTTTTGGCCTGGGAAGTTTGGAAATGCGAACTCACTACCGGTACTGGCACCCAACAGCACCTAGTGTGGAAATTTCAGCCACTAAAAACCTTAATCCTCCCTCACAGGGTTCAACTTGCTGCCAGAGGACTCCATTCGACCAGCTTGAACCGGCTAACTCTCTCCTGGGAGCTCCGGAGCAGTCCAGCTGAGCGAGCAACTGGAATAGGAAGAAATGATCAGGACAATTGAAAGCAGCAACTACGTCAGAAAAGACTTCGAGACAAAACTCATGCGCCTTGACCGAGTCGGACAACCATTGCGATAAATGGTCTACCGCGAGGTCAGTCGATCAACTTCTGCAAAAGCCGAACTGGTTAGGCTGAAGGAAATTGATCGACACCACATGTCGATTTCGCCTTATCATCGAGAGTTCCTCAGTGACCGGCGACACATAATCAAAAACCAAGGTGAACCTGAGATTTGGTTGCGCGGTCTCGTCCACTACTTTCCAATAATAAGGGAACGACCACCATATCATTTAACCGTGAAGTCAGGTTAGACTCAAAATAATAATCCATAATTGTAGTCAGGGGTCCTGCAATCGATCGAGCTGCTAATTCAATAATTTTTCAAGCATACCCATGACACCTTGACTCCAGTTTGCTTTAGGATGGGAAATTATATCAAGAACCTTACAAACAGAGACACGTTATAATTTTTTCCATACTTCTTTAAGTGTAGCTTTCATATATCTGCTCTTTTCGAGGTGACCGGCTGTAATATTACGTAACGTAGTAAAGCCACGGCTTAGCTCATCTGCAGTTTCTACCGGATGTGTTAAGGCTTTATCCCCTCAAACTTATATCGCGGACGGGAAGTCTACTGAATCGTGTCCTCTATCACAGAACCCGTTGATGCATTTCCGGAATTAAAAGAAGTCCTTACGCAAAAATTTAAAACGATTGCCACAGAATGCTGCCCTTGTAAGCCGACTTCTACGTGGATCCATAACACCTAAAATAAGGTTTATAAGAAGAAGAAAGATAAGATAACCGGATAATGATCAGAGAAAAACAGAGTTTTGAGAACCGTAGGCTAGATGGTGGAAAATGTTGAGCAATTATCAACAGCAATTTGATCTATGCACGTACCCGACACGGGTCTGGTTATACGATATACAACAAGGGAAAATTCTCTAGTGGAAAAGAATGATGTATAGTCGCTAGGCTCCGGGACTGAAAAAGGTTGACATCGCTCAAAACAATAATGCGGATAATGGTACATTTCGGCAACAAAGCATCTAGGGTTTTTAACAGGGTGTCTCTATAAGACACATGGTTGGAATGAAAGCCTACAATAAAGCACTTAAGACAGGCTCGTTTTTTTAGTGCAAATGTACCGTCTAGACCAAAAAGCATTAGGACTACAAACAGAGCGCGCAGATAAAATGCTGCAAGTGAAACGCTCATAGATGCCGACACGGCCGTCTCGCCTGCTCAGGCCTCAACCTGACGCAACTAATTCAAAAATAACCTTATGGAGTTAAATCAGAGACGCGGCAGTACCCCCAAACGGATGTAACTGAGAGCTAACTAAGCTTATGCCAAAATCTCTGCCTCATAGGCTGCCAGGAGAGCAACACTATGGCTTATGCAGTTGAACACTGTTTCAGCATCATCCGCTTGTTAAACTGGGGCTCCGAGCTCCGATACAAGTGCCCCCAATCAATGCTCCATCCTGTGACTGGTCACCTGCTGTTACACGCCTCCGATAGATGCATAAACACAGGCGAAAACGAATGCTATTCAGGAAGGCGGTCTTGGGCGTCGTTTATTTCCTATCCAATTAGGCCAGCTACCTACTCACTGCAGCAATTCTCTGCGTGACCTCTTCAGGCAATCCCCGCCAATCGTGTTCCCTGTTGTCTGAACATGACGAAGTTCGTCAGCCCGATGAATGGCGGAGCAAGAGAGGGCTGGTGAGGACACGAGAGATCTTGAGTAGTTGATTGGGCGAGGGCACGACCAGCTTGCCGACTCAATCAACCCCTCTTTCCACTCCATTGCCTTTCAGTTGGTATATAAAGTATTCGCTACCATGAGCAAATTACTTTTGAGCGATCCTCATACTACATCTTAAATGGCTCGAACGGCTGCACAGAGGCGAGCACGCATTATGCTGCGGCGCTACCTAGAACGCGAGATGATACGCAGAGAACAAGAAGCGACTTCGGAGTCCATCACACCACCACCATCAGAGTCTTCATCAGAGGTTCAAGTCGTCCCGGCTTGGGAACAACAAGGAGCTTCCAAGTCTTTACCAAAGCATCAAATCGTCCCGACTTCGGATCAACAAGTAGCTTCAGATGCTTCGCCAGAGCTTCAAGCCGTGCCTACTTGGCAACAACAAGAAACTACGGAGTCCACCAGACCTTCATCAATGGTGTCTGGAACGAAGCTTCAAATCGTCCCGACTTGGAAGCGACGACCAGGTTTAGGCTCAATCTGTAAAAAATGCCATAGGAGGAAGCGGCACGGACGACGGCATGCAAGGAGATGAAGTATAGATAAAACGTCGTCGACTACAAAGACAAAAATGCTCTGTGATCATAATAATACAAATAAACTGACTGTAAGCTCAAAATAGCCTATCGACATGAAGTACTTTTTCTATTCTTACTATATGCGTAGACACTTCTTTAGCCACTTTCATAGCTTTGATGAGCACATTTTCTCTATGATGTTTCCAACTGTGGAGAACGCCTTACTTCCGGAGCAGTTTGTATTTAGAAATAGTCGGGGTACACAAGACTCAATTCCTATCCTATCTAGCCAAAAGTTCAGCTGGCGTTGGGCGTGCCTAGAGTCACATGCACGCCGCTTTTATTGATTGTGTCAAGACCTTCGACAAAGCTCCCCGACACTTACTAGTCAATTAATTTTGACGTGTTAAGATAAATGGTTCTTTCTTACGAGTGCTATTCAGCATCTTTGCTGGAGACCGCCTTGAAAGAAACACAAGGGTTGAGGCCACCTTGCAGCTGAATCAAGACGTAGGGTTTTAAGTCAAAACGTCCCCTCAAGTTTAATTTCTTAGTTGCCTGGGTTTCTTCGTACTCATCGCAGACCTAGCCCGCCATGCGCGGGAGGCGTTTAGAAACACCGTCGTCATGTATGCGGATGACATAGTAGTGGCTCACCGGGACCATGGTGCTATTCGTCAAATTATCGGCGACGTAGAAGCTCACCATAAGGGCCTGCAGATAAATTCGCGGAAGACGAAACTTATTAACTTTCGCAGCGTGTGAGGCCATCTTGCAGCGGCACACTTTTCGCATTTTGAAACATGCTTCAAAGTATCTATAAAGCGTGTTCTTTGTTTGCCGCGGACAGCTTAAAACCGCATCGTGTATTTGCTCCCGCGACCAAGTACACGGCGCACCGGCAGTGGAAACAATCAGAGTCAAACCTAGGTCACCTACTACAGGACCATTTCAGCAACTTTTGATGGAGTGGCCGGAAAAAGTAAACGAGGCCTCGGCAGAGGTAGCGCAGTTAGATGTGTAAAAAGATATAATGGTACACCAGACAAAGTCGCAATAGTCATGTTTGTGGCCAGTCGAATTCATAATATCAGTTAACTGTCTCGGAGCGTAACTAACTAGATAAGATAGTGCGCTCTCGAGTCAAAACTAAGAGCGAGAAAGGGCCGCATGACTCAATCACTTGGTGGTCACCGCTCAAGGAAGCCCCTTAGGTCGCACCTAGGTGGGATTGGACTGCTGTAGCTAATTACTCTCTCTCCACCAATTGAACATACGATGATAGGCAGTCAGAACTGCCCTATACAGGAAGTAGTGGAACGATTGAAATGGCTCCTTGTCGCGAGTTACAGAAGGCCACAGTTATTATGTACGCAGATGACATAGTGGTCGCTCTTTACGACTGGGTGCTATCAAACGCATCCCTTCTCTGGCGGAGGTGTTCTTTGTCTCGAGGGGGCTGGAGATTAACACAGTGAGACCAAGGCTATGAAATTCAGAAGAGGTGGTCGACTGGCTGCTAGAGACGTTATACGTTGTGGCGGCCAATTCGTAGAATTCGTTAACCTTTCCCGGTATCTGTTGGCTTCGGCTTCATTATATTGGGACATGCAGACCAGTGGGTGGATTATCAATCTACATACGTAAACGTTTACCACCGGTGCAATGTGTGAGGAAGAACGATTTCTGTGTAAGCCTCTCATCTATGAAGGTGAACATTGTTATCTTCTACCCCCCATACATCTTGACTCGGCAGAGGTCGCTGACACGGTGAGTTCTGGTTTATCAGGTTTCGACCTGTCTATGCCAACCATCGTCGGTGGCGACTTCAATACCCGTATTGATGGTGGGGCTTCTAACGGTAAAGTAGAGGTGCTGCTCCAGTTAATGGAATACCTTGGTCTGAGACGTGCAAACGCACGCGAAGACCACACGGAAGCAGACAGGAGCTTACAGAATAAGTCATAACGGAAGCAGCATCATTGACCTACTGTTTCACAAATTTGTCGATGGCGAAGTTAAGAGCTTTAAGTGCTCTCGAGACGGCTGCAGGGAAGCACCTACCAATGCAAGTAACAAGTCTGTATGCCCCGCACATAGAGCTTTGTATGCTCAGGTTGTTGAATTGATAAAGAACCTGGAGATCAAGTGATGCCGGGAGTAGCGCTAGAATTTAATGTGATTTAAATGTTTTGTAGCAGTCCAAAAGTGTTAGCGGTGACCCTTATTCTGGCTGACCATAAAATACGATAAATATTGCACCCGTCTCAATATCAGAATTGGAGAGATCTTAGATTAAGACAACGCACTAACGTATTTGCGAGAGCCTCAAGAGAGAACCAACGAACTGATTAAATATGTCAAATTCGGATTATCCAATCAATTAGGAGATACTACTTTGGGCGAGCGAAATTTGATTCTGAGCGTTGGGCATATACTCCTCCTGTGCTAACACTGGACCTCATTTTTGGCCTGGGAAGTTTGGAAATGCGAACTCACTACCGGTACTGGCACCCAACAGCACCTAGTGTGGAAATTTCAGCCACTAAAAACCTTAATCCTCCCTCACAGGGTTCAACTTGCTGCCAGAGGACTCCATTCGACCAGCTTGAACCGGCTAACTCTCTCCTGGGAGCTCCGGAGCAGTCCAGCTGAGCGAGCAACTGGAATAGGAAGAAATGATCAGGACAATTGAAAGCAGCAACTACGTCAGAAAAGACTTCGAGACAAAACTCATGCGCCTTGACCGAGTCGGACAACCATTGCGATAAATGGTCTACCGCGAGGTCAGTCGATCAACTTCTGCAAAAGCCGAACTGGTTAGGCTGAAGGAAATTGATCGACACCACATGTCGATTTCGCCTTATCATCGAGAGTTCCTCAGTGACCGGTGACACATAATCAAAAACCAAGGTGAACCTGAGATTTGGTTGCGCGGTCTCGTCCACTACTTTCCAATAATAAGGGAACGACCACCATATCATTTAACCGTGAAGTCAGGTTAGACTCAAAATAATAATCCATAATTGTAGTCAGGGGTCCTGCAATCGATCGAGCTGCTAATTCAATAATTTTTCAAGCATACCCATGACACCTTGACTCCAGTTTGCTTTAGGATGGGAAATGATATCAAGAACCTTACAAACAGAGACACGTTATAATTTTTTCCATACTTCTTTAAGTGTAGCTTTCATATATCTGCTCTTTTCGAGGTGACCGGCTGTAATATTACGTAACGTAGTAAAGCCACGGCTTAGCTCATCTGCAGTTTCTACCGGATGTGTTAAGGCTTTATCCCCTCAAACTTATATCGCGGACGGGAAGTCTACTGAATCGTGTCCTCTATCACAGAACCCGTTGATGCATTTCCGGAATTAAAAGAAGTCCTTACGCAAAAATTTAAAACGATTGCCACAGAATGCTGCCCTTGTAAGCCGACTTCTACGTGGATCCATAACACCTAAAATAAGGTTTATAAGAAGAAGAAAGATAAGATAACCGGATAATGATCAGAGAAAAACAGAGTTTTGAGAACCGTAGGCTAGATGGTGGAAATGTTGAGCAATTATCAACAGCAATTTGATCTATGCACGTACCCGACACGGGTCTGGTTATACGATATACAACAAGGGAAAATTCTCTAGTGGAAAAGAATGATGTATAGTCGCTAGGCTCCGGGACTGAAAAAGGATTGACATCGCTCAAAACAATAATGCGGATAATGGTACATTTCGGCAACAAAGCATCTAGGGTTTTTAACAGGGTGTCTCTATAAGACACATGGTTGGAATGAAAGCCTACAATAAAGCACTTAAGACAGGCTCGTTTTTTTAGTGCAAATGTACCGTCTAGACCAAAAAGCATTAGGACTACAAACAGAGCGCGCAGATAAAATGCTGCAAGTGAAACGCTCATAGATGCCGACACGGCCGTCTCACCTGCTCAGGCCTCAACCTGACGCAACTAATTCAAAAATAACCTTATGGAGTTAAATCAGAGACGCGGCAGTACCCCCAAACGGATGTAACTGAGAGCTAACTAAGCTTATGCCAAAATCTCTGCCTCATAGGCTGCCAGGAGAGCAACACTATGGCTTATGCAGTTGAACACTGTTTCAGCATCATCCGCTTGTTAAACTGGGGCTCCGAGCTCCGATACAAGTGCCCCCAATCAATGCTCCATCCTGTGACTGGTCACCTGCTGTTACACGCCTCCGATAGATGCATAAACACAGGCGAAAACGAATGCTATTCAGGAAGGCGGTCTTGGGCGTCGTTTATTTCCTATCCAATTAGGCCAGCTACCTACTCACTGCAGCAATTCTCTGCGTGACCTCTTCAGGCAATCCCCGCCAATCGTGTTCCCTGTTGTCTGAACATGACGAAGTTCGTCAGCCCGATGAATGGCGGAGCAAGAGAGGGCTGGTGAGGACACGAGAGATCTTGAGTAGTTGATTGGGCGAGGGCACGACCAGCTTGCCGACTCAATCAACCCCTCTTTCCACTCCATTGCCTTTCAGTTGGTATATAAAGTATTCGCTACCATGAGCAAATTACTTTTGAGCGATCCTCATACTACATCTTAAATGGCTCGAACGGCTGCACAGAGGCGAGCACGCATTATGCTGCGGCGCTACCTAGAACGCGAGATGATACGCAGAGAACAAGAAGCGACTTCGGAGTCCATCACACCACCACCATCAGAGTCTTCATCAGAGGTTCAAGTCGTCCCGGCTTGGGAACAACAAGGAGCTTCCAAGTCTTTACCAAAGCATCAAATCGTCCCGACTTCGGATCAACAAGTAGCTTCAGATGCTTCGCCAGAGCTTCAAGCCGTGCCTACTTGGCAACAACAAGAAACTACGGAGTCCACCAGACCTTCATCAATGGTGTCTGGAACGAAGCTTCAAATCGTCCCGACTTGGAAGCGACGACCAGGTTTAGGCTCAATCTGTAAAAAATGCCATAGGAGGAAGCGGCACGGACGACGGCATGCAAGGAGATGAAGTATAGATAAAACGTCGTCGACTACAAAGACAAAAATGCTCTGTGATCATAATAATACAAATAAACTGACTGTAAGCTCAAAATAGCCTATCGACATGAAGTACTTTTTCTATTCTTACTATATGCGTAGACACTTCTTTAGCCACTTTCATAGCTTTGATGAGCACATTTTCTCTATGATGTTTCCAACTGTGGAGAACGCCTTACTTCCGGAGCAGTTTGTATTTAGAAATAGTCGGGGTACACAAGACTCAATTCCTATCCTATCTAGCCAAAAGTTCAGCTGGCGTTGGGCGTGCCTAGAGTCACATGCACGCCGCTTTTATTGATTGTGTCAAGACCTTCGACAAAGCTCCCCGACACTTACTAGTCAATTAATTTTGACGTGTTAAGATAAATGGTTCTTTCTTACGAGTGCTATTCAGCATCTTTGCTGGAGACCGCCTTGAAAGAAACACAAGGGTTGAGGCCACCTTGCAGCTGAATCAAGACGTAGGGTTTTAAGTCAAAACGTCCCCTCAAGTTTAATTTCTTAGTTGCCTGGGTTTCTTCGTACTCATCGCAGACCTAGCCCGCCATGCGCGGGAGGCGTTTAGAAACACCGTCGTCATGTATGCGGATGACATAGTAGTGGCTCACCGGGACCATGGTGCTATTCGTCAAATTATCGGCGACGTAGAAGCTCACCATAAGGGCCTGCAGATAAATTCGCGGAAGACGAAACTTATTAACTTTCGCAGCGTGTGAGGCCATCTTGCAGCGGCACACTTTTCGCATTTTGAAACATGCTTCAAAGTATCTATAAAGCGTGTTCTTTGTTTGCCGCGGACAGCTTAAAACCGCATCGTGTATTTGCTCCCGCGACCAAGTACACGGCGCACCGGCAGTGGAAACAATCAGAGTCAAACCTAGGTCACCTACTACAGGACCATTTCAGCAACTTTTGATGGAGTGGCCGGAAAAAGTAAACGAGGCCTCGGCAGAGGTAGCGCAGTTAGATGTGTAAAAAGATATAATGGTACACCAGACAAAGTCGCAATAGTCATGTTTGTGGCCAGTCGAATTCATAATATCAGTAACTGTCTCGGAGCGTAACTAACTAGATAAGATAGTGCGCTCTCGAGTCAAAACTAAGAGCGAGAAAGGGCCGCATGACTCCATCACTTGGTGGTCACCGCTCAAGGAAGCCCCTTAGGTCGCACCTAGGTGGGATTGGACTGCTGTAGCTAATTACTCTCTCTCCACCAATTGAACATTACGATGATAGGCAGTCAGAACTGCCCTCTACAGGAAGTAGTGGAACGATTGAAATGGCTCCTTGTCGCGAGTTACAGAAGGCCACAGTTATTATGTACGCAGATGACATAGTGGTCGCTCTTTACGACTGGGTGTATCAAAAAGAATCTCTTCTCTTGCGGAGGGGTTCTTTGTTCTCGAGTGGTGGGGCTGAATAACACAGTGAGACCAAGGCCTATTGAAATTTCAGAAGAGGTGGTCGACTGGCGCTAGAGAAGTTATCAATCAGTGTGGGCGCCAATCGTTGAATTCGTTAACCTTTCCGGTATTGTTGGCTTCGGCTTATTATATTGGGAAATGCAGGGACCAGTGGGTGGATTATCAATTACTACGTAAACGTTTACCACCGG
>QVRM01001154.1:0-59853 GCA_003439945.1 Dermanyssus gallinae | reverse complement strand
TATATATATATAATTATACATATAAGGGAACCAAATGAAAGCGGACAAAGTTGGTTAATAGAGTAGCACTTCTTTACATATACAATTTGCATTATACATTTAATAAAAGCCCATTCTTTTTCAACAATATTTCTATTGTTTCAGCATCAGTGCTTATGATGTAGCATGATTTAAGTTGTTGTTTGATAGCGACCTGTACTGCTTCTTTAACTTCTTTGCCAGAATGGAAAGAAATCTTTTCTTGCAAGCTTTTCTAAGTAGTCCTAAAAATCGCATGGCGGATGAGTGCGAGTCTTGACCTTTCGATGGGAGACTCGAGAGCATCTGAATTCTCGTACCAGGCGCGCTGTCTCTTGACATCCGACGAGAAAACAATACAGCATTTGTTCGGGGTACATTCGGGAGAGCTGGGCTAATCCTGGATTCGGCAATTTTTTTTTACGATAGTCTTTTTGCTTTGCGAAGTTTTATGAAGTTACTGCATTATCGAAGACAAAAATTACGGAACAGTGACGGCCATAGCATGAAGCGTCGCCAGGAGATTGAAGGATCGAACCACCAGAGGCACCGCCGGACCAGCGGTTTCTCTACATGCATCGACGTTTCACCTCAAATATCCCAGTTAGGTAGGTTAGGGGGGGCCACCAGGTTTTTGGATGGGTTTGAGAGGCCCAAACTACTTAGTTCATAGGTGTGCATTATAGCGTTATTACTGTTTCTGCCCCCACGTGGAAAAAATCTTTGCAATAGGAAATCATTCAAAAGTTGTCCACGGCGATCGAATCAAGAGTGGTTCATGAAAGAGCGAAAAAAGATCGGGTGTATTCACCGCATAATAGTTTTCTCCCATTCGGGTGTGCAGTGGTGACATTACGACTTGTCGACTGTTTGCTGACCATAAACAGCCGCCATTCGACTCAATAAATGCCGGCAATACGATCTGCAACTAAGAGCGTCCTACTGGGCGTTGTGTTCCGATTCAGTTTGGTTCTTTCGCAGAATCGCATAAACCTCCCTCTGTCTATGATAGCTCTGATAATGAGCGCTATTGTGTAGGAGTCGTTTTAGTGCCCTTAATCGTGTAAAATAGTAGTGGATCCTAATGGCTTACGAGTTCTAAGCTGTTTCGGAGTAGACACGGAGCTCAATAACATCATGATAAGAATAGATTCTAGAGCAGCCGGTATATGGGCAAGCGTTGGTTCTTCCCTAGTTAGGCTAGCTGACATGGGCAGCACTATAAACAACACGAACCTAATAACTGTATTCGTAGAATGTTGTCGTAGTCATATTTTGGTATGTTTAGTATAAATATCGTCACGGAACTACAACATCAACGGCTTAGATCGTGCCGACTCTAATGCATGTCGAAAGTGTGCTGCTCTGTGGCTATTCGTTGTAGCAGCCCCTGCTTTCGATCACCCTTCTGGCCGAGGCGGATGAATCATCCTGAGGATAAAAAGCTCAAGTACGCCGTTTGGAATTACGACCAATCGCATTGTCGTCATCTAACGCTGCGTATTACCAATGGAATTCCTTTGTATAACATCAATTAACAACCAGAGATGGCCGGCCGAACGAGCGGCCTAAGAGCAAGGGTTCATCTACCCCAGCCCTAGATGTGTGAAATAAAGAGATATTTGAATTAAAGAGACCCTGCTATAGAAGAGTACGAGTCCGCTATCGTCCGCACAGAGCTCTTTATTCAATCCGTTACAATCGTGGGACTTTAACAATTAACTATTATCACCATAACGGCTGAATGATCTTTCTTATATATATATATATATATATATATCTGTGGGATATGACACCTGGGTCCCTGCGGATGCGTGCACCTTTACGCGTCCAGTGCGAAGACCAGCCTTCTCTCGAGGGCCCCCCGGGCCGATTGCCCCGTTACACATCCAGCGACGGCCGCTGTCTAAGGAAGTCGCCCGCTCTCCTATCCCTCTGCTGGCTAGAATCAGCCGCTTCCCGACCTTCTGCAGCAAGAAGCGAGCGGAAAGGCTTGGCCCTCTAGAGGTCTCGAAGGCAAGTGGGTAAAACTTGTACGGGTACCCGATGTTTGTACTTCCTCATCTTGCCTCTCTCGGCAAAAGCTGAAGCATGACCGACCCGGGCGACGCCAGCACTGACCATTGAAGAGGCTAATGAGTCAGTAACTGTCGCGTATCAAATCAGCATGCAACCGCTCTCGAACGGGATTAATGTCACACTGTCAGGTTCCCACCATTCCCATAAAGTTCGATGGGTTCCAAGATGCACGGTAGGCCACTGGATCGGAAAGCTCTGCTGAAGATGTCATTCAAGTCCTGATGCCTTGCTCGCCTGCCTACGCTAACAATAGAGTTGACGAGAATTCTACCTGACGGTCAGCTTTTGCAGACTCGTGGTGGCACTGGGCATCTGCTCTACGGCGGCTTGTTTCCAGTCGAATTTCTAGGTCTGCAGCGCGACCTAGAAACGACAGCGACGGCATCGAAAAGGGATTTAGCCTCTTGCATAGATCTATGGAGAGAAGCTGCCAGAGTTATCTCCGATAAGACAAGTGCATCAGGCAACTTCCAAACAAGAGAAACGCTTAGTTACTCTAGATCCGTTCCGACAGTCCGGCGCCCTGGGTGAGCTTCCAGCACTTCAGAGCCAGTAGCACATCCTACAGCATGGTCCTCTACTTGGGTATGCTTACTTTAGATCGGAGCTTATGTCGATGATTTTAAGCTTAGTAACTTTAACCTCAGCTCAGTACGACAGATAGGCACCTGCACTGTAAAACCAGAACTTCCCCAAAAACCGAATGGACGCAAAGAATGGAGTGTACAATAAAATCATAAGGACGAATCAGTGTTCAGAAGTGCGTTACAATGCGTCTTTGTTTTTCTAATCTAGAACGCGCTTCTCAACCCAATACGACTTGGTAAAACGATGAGCATATGCTTAAATTGACTTGCATATTAAGAATAAAGTAGAGGACAAAACTGATTACCTAAGCAGCCGAGCAGGAGAAGAAATGTTGATCAGGACAAGGAGACTCTAAACATGGTATCGATCCACACAAGATCCATGTCAACGGTACGCCGAGAGCAAACATCCATCGAGCGCGCAACAGACACAGCTCGGCATCTGACTATCGCGGTTGACTTGCTTCTGCCTGACTGCAAGATTCGTCTCGTCTGCTCGTATCTCAGTCCGACAGGATCGCGCTCTGATCAGGAGAAAAAAATGGAGAATTTGATTGCCGATCTCGATGCACTTGTGACTGCTGATGTGAATGTTGTTATCTCTGGAGATCTCAACCAACCTGGAATAAATTGGTCGGGTTGGCGCTGCTCGTCATCACGACGGGCTGATTAATCGACAGCTGGGGGTGAGCTTTCAGTTAAGGAGAAGTTTCTTCAATTCTGCTGCAAAGCTGGCTTTCAGCAGCTGGTACGCACCCCTACCCGCGGACTGAATATACTGGACGTTGTTTTAACTACTGACGACTCAGTTGACAACATTACTGTATCGACCGCACCGATCGCCACTGATCATAAAATGGTCAAGTTCACCATAACTCGCGGTCCGACTACGCCTGAGACACGCACTGACTGGTGGGACTACGGTAAAGGTGACTACGAAGGGATGATCCCAAATCTGATTGCGACTGACTGGACAAATTTTTTCGTCGCCTGTCCCGACGTAGATAGCATGTATAATAAATTTGTGAGCTACATGCATTTCTTGCTTGAAAAATTTGTACCTCGGAGAACTTCGGATACCGAGAGTAGACTAAGCTTCGACATCCAACGGACCACCCGACAGTTGAACAACGCTACGCCGGAGCGAGGGCCTGCATTGCAGAAAAAGCTACAGAGGATGCTCCATAGAAAACGGATCATTGAAGAGAGCAGTCTGCCGCCCCCAGCGCTGCCCACAAGTATGTTCAAAGACGTATGAAAATCAAGGACACCCTGGCCTCAATTAAGCGACCGGACGGATCTACTACTACTGATGACCATGAGAAAGCTGAAATTCTCAGAAATGTATTTGCCGCAACCTACCCAACGCATGCCGAACTGCTATCACGAAACACTCACCCCCGCTCTCCCCTTACACGAGCCCTCTAGCGTGCGGGTGGTGAACAACGTCGACTCTTCTCCGAAGAACCTCGAACGGCATCTGCGCGGATTGGCCAACAAGCATAACGCCACCCCCGACGGTATCCCGGCCATCGTGTATAAGAAGTACTTGATGGCTATGATGTATGTATGCCACTTTCGATAATCTTCCGCCGGTCCCTCGAAGAGGAAACCGTACCTAATCTCTTTAAATATGCCATCGTCTGTCCTGTGCATAAGCGCGGCGAAAAAAGCGACCCTTATAATAAAAGGCCCGTCTCGCTGACCTCCGTGCCTTGCAAACTCTTTGAGAAGGTCATAGCAGAGGACATTTACAGGAACGCAAATGCGCAAGGTCTAATTTCGAGGGAACAATTCGCATATCGTCCCGCTCATTCTGCTCTCCTACAGTTACTATGTCAAAATGATTGGGCCCTCTTCATAAATGATGGACGACCGTTTGACTGCGTGTATTTCGATTTTAAATCTGCTTTCGAAAGTACCACTCACTCTAAGCTACTCAAAATCCTTCCGCAGTATGGATTGGGTCGTCGAATTGTTAACTGGATTAAGGCTTTCTTAAGTGATGGACTCTTTAGGGTAAGAGTTAACGACTGTCTGTCATCTACGGCTCAGGTTACCTCGGGCTGTCCGCAGGGTACCATTCTTGGCCCTTTAATGCACATACTGTATACCGACTCATTGAAGCATGTAATACCTCCAGTCGTCCATGTAAAAATGTATGTTGATGACGTCAAAATGTATATACCCGTAGATGATTGAAGCAAAATAGTAACTTTTCAAGAGACGCTAGACAAATTTTTGGAATGGTGTAATGGCCTCGATCTTAAACTATCTGTTAATAATGTGCTGTGCTACACTTTGGACATAACAATCCTGCACACACATACACTCTAGGCTGTGAGGAACTAACCATTAAAACGGCGATCAAAGACTTGGGAATACTGACATCTGACACATTGAACTATACACCTCATATACTTGAAGTGGTTACGGCTGCCACAAGAAGACTAAACTGGATATTGCGCTCGTTTGTTATTAAAGACGCTTCCCTGTATGTGAGACTGTATAAGCAATATGTTCTCCCGGTCTTATTATACGCTTCCCCCGTATGGCATCAATGATTCGCATGTGATGAGAAGATTTTGGTCACAGTTCATAAACAGTTTATAAGGCATGTTGCCTACCGCTGCAACATTAGCAGGAATAATGTTGAGTGCATGGACATAGTCGTTATATTAGATAATATTGACAGATGTACGTTTACAAGCATATGTAAGCAGCCTGATAGATTCAACAAGTTATTTGAGGCCAGGACGACGATAACTCGCTCTGGTTTAAACATTCAGGCTAAAGCTGTAGCCAGGAAAGGAATCGTAAATAGAATGTTCGCGTGGCCCACAGCCCGCAAGTGCAATCATGTACAGCCAAACATCTAAATCGCCGGATGGCGCGTTTTGTTATCAAGTTTCGAGAATCTTAAATAAAGCCCCCCTGCCAAAGGGTGTGTAAATATATATCTGCCCGATTGGCTCTACATCTTACAAAGTTAAATCACTAAACGAAAAGACCCGCAACGACTGTGGGAAGTTCCACGCAGATTAGAAATATGTACATAGCCTGAGGAATGGATCATATATTGATACACAATCTGCACTGCATGGAGGGTGACACAGTGCCAATTGAGTCCGAATATACATCTTTTTTGGGGTGTCCGTATATGTGTATGTGTATATATAAATATGTATATATATATATATATATATATATATATATATATATATATATATATGCGTATGTAACTACTAGGCCACGGGAGTACAGGCGTCTCAATCTAGTGATGATGTCTTACCATATTTTACTAGAAAAACACACACATATAAAGGTCTTTGTAAACTGCTGGTTGGTGTTTCGTAGCATATGGATGAGATCACCAGTGGAAGATACGAGCACAGGGAACTAGCGGAAGCTGGGGCCAATTTGTTAAAGGGTTGGTATCAGACGCCATACTGGGAAGTAATTGGCTAAATAGGAATCTGACTATTCAAGCTAGATTAGATAATCATTCATATATTAACATTAACATTTGTTTTCCTTAGGCATGCAATGATGGGTATATGTGTGGGATGAAGCTGACTGTCCTAAGGAAATATCTGAAGTTGCCATACTTAAAATACTAAACGTTCTTCCACTACGATGGAAATAATTTGTTTTTTACGCAGCAGTTGCAAGCTTTATGGACAAACGATAACGACGAAATTCCAGAATTAAAGAGTTGTAAATATTTGAGCATATACAAGGCAATAATGCTGTTTTGGCAACCGTGCTTCGCACATGCCCAAAAGTATAAAGCTATGCGGCAGTCACTCAAATGGGGTATGTCACCACCACAGAAAATAGGCGATTAATGAACTAAACATCTCAACAAATAGTATCGGACCATCCAGATGTCTAGGTTGACCGATGTATAGAGTTTTCCGGCGAAAAGTTAATTTAAATTATTGAATGAAATTATTGCACTATAGAAGCGGCGTTCATTGATACAGAGCGAGAACAAACACGCAGTTTACTTAACTCTCCCAGGATTGCAGATTTGAGAATTTTTTAATCAGTTTTACATTTAAAATAAGTACAAAGATTTTTTTATCTATTGTGGTTAGCATACAATAAGCCTTCTAAAAATTTAAATTATGTGTCACAATCCTGGCTTCCTTAGGTAAATTTAGGTACAAACATGTGAAGTAGGTGTGTTACACAGTATATTTTCTTTCTTTGTCGATGATGCTTAGATGTATCAGTGCAAAATCGTAAACGGGCATTACGAAAAAACAAATGAAGTTATGGTCATCGCACATGCTATTAATAAAACGCACCTATTAAAAATATCATGAACCCGTATAAACAAATAACAGAACAAAATGGGGTTCGCCAGGGTGGTGCGAAGCAGATACATATACTAGTAAGTGGAAGAGAGTAAAGTGATTAACACTCTCAACAGTTTCCTAGATATACTTCTTTAAAAGCAGAATACAATTATTTTCTTGAAAAACTTTTGTTAATAACGCAATATAATTAACATATCGCACAAGTATTCAGAAAGACCACATGCGGACAAGTTCTCTACAACGAACGAAGGCAGACAAATTGTCTGCTTGACGCTCCGGGCTTGACGCAACGTTGCGAGGCAAACAGTCGAAAATCGCACACGACTACATACTAATTTGGTCGATATAATTTTTGTCCAATTTTGTCAGTCTGCTGATAATAAAAAAAAATTGATTCATGGCAGCGATTCAATCCTCCCAGTTCGGCGGATACCGTTGTCTTCGACGGGCATGCTAATGTTGCAAACTTCAATGGTGAGAGTTTTGTCGTTTGGTCTAGATGTGACAATTTATGAATGCCGTATGCAGTTGTAGCATGCGAGCAAGATTTTTTTGCAGATGCTCGGAGTTTGCACTATTAGGCTATCATACTTACTTACTGGGTATCAGCTGTATTCCATTAAAGGCCATTATGGCCATTTTGAATTGGAATTGTTACAGTGCTATTTTAATGGTGAGAATGAAGAGATGCCTTCTTATTCTCAGTGCTAATGGCACGAATTGATTGCTAGTCTTCGAATTCGTTCTGTTCGAGCACGGCCAATAAAAGCCGAACTTTTGAAATTTTTTGTTGTAGCCAAGCCTGGGTAAGGAGGATAGGGTGACAAGTTGCATACGATATAACGCAGATTAATTCATAGCCATTGAGAGCTAAATACCAATAGCAGAATTGTATGTACTGGCGGAGCATGTAATTTAACCAATATCGCATTTATTTAAATCTCGCTACGAGTATATATATATATATATATATATACTGAAATACAACAGCTCATCCAAAATTCGGATTTCAAAGTCGTAAATATTTCTGATATCATATTATTCAGGTTTTTGAAATTTTACCCCATTTTCTCTGTGACGCCCACGGAAAGCTTCGCTCTTTTTATAATCTGTATACTCTAGAGCTGTGTGGAATCTATACATGGATCATTAGTTTGACACGTGTCTAGGGGGTCATTAGTATCTCCTAGTCGCTTTCCTACGAGCCTGCGTCCTAGGCCCAACGCGTTCTTTTCTCGTTGGGTATTGCTTGTAAAGTGACTTATTTGAAGTTAATGCTCTGTCGCTAACATCGTCCCAACAAGCTTGTCTGGTGTTAGACTTACAGCACCTCTTAATTGGCTTGGCTGGCTCCGGAGTGTTTACATTCGAACATCGTGTATTCAGCCGTATCCTCTAAACGTTCAGCGCGCTTAACTATTTATGTTGAGATACGCCGCTTGGTATGCTCTACAGATCTCTATGTGGCGCTTTTTTTACAATGGCCGGGTATCGGATGTCGCCGGTTCGTTTGTTTCCTGTTGTTGATCGAACGTTCTGTGAACGATGCTCACTAAGAATATGTGCGATCTTTCCACATATTAATTAATCACAATAATTTCTAATTAATTTACATATAAATTAATACCTAATTAATCACATTTCCCTGTAACCATATAATTAAATAATAAATAGTTCTACATATTTGTAGATTGGGTTAAAGTTATTAGATACGAACTAATACCAATACAGAACTAATGTCTGCTAGCAATATTGTGTCTACTTGCGTTCTCCCAAATCTGTTTGTCCATTCCTTCTGAAGGGTTTCTGACTTGCTTTCTTCATCGGCTCTTGCGGCTCTGGCCCCTTTCAGCCGTTTTCTCACGCAGGAGTTTTCTTTGGGTGATCCGGGACCGGCTCCGTAAAGGCATCCTTTGCTTCATTCTCTAGCTCCCGCCTCCCTCTTCGCGTTACGAAACAGCGACCTTAGACAACGACTTTCCCTTTATAAGACGACCAGATTGTCCGCATGCATGACATTGGTCATCCCGTCAGGTAAGAGCGTGGACTTTAAGATATCTCCACCATAAACTACAGTTCATAGATTTTGTACCGAGACAGATTCTTGCACGATGCCTGTGATTGCCCATCTTTCTTTCTCATGTTCTGTCTCTGATTTGCTGTAAAGAGAGGGAACCCCTCTTTGGTTACTTGCGTCCTCTCCGTGACGTTCTACCACATGGTGTTACGGGCGTTCTTTGTGCGTAGAAATATTAACAGACATCCTTCAAGCGCCTTTAGTGATTTGCTTTTCATTGCTGCGTCTGCAGCTTGAGCCGATTTAAAGATGTCGGAATGACCTCCCCCGGCAGAACTGTGCAGCCGGTTAAGTAGGGCTGCAGACGATTCTAACCCTTGTGTCACATTGTAAGAGTTTTTCCTCGAGCGTAAACTATACCCCACCATATGATGCTGCAGATCCATTGGCTATATTTTCCTGCAGTGTTACAAAAAACGTGCTCTCTTCCAGAGAATCGCCGACAAGTACGGAAAACGCAACAGGGCAGAAATTTGTGAGGGAGTGACAACGCCTAAATATACAATGTATGGGTCCAGCAGTGTCTAAAACAGGATTTGTTTAAACATTATAGTTTAATCTTTTTCTGGGTCAACAGCTAGAAGTAAGTTCTCCAACCAGTGCGTGTTTAAGACTTTCAAATAGAAGTATTGCTAAGGTTCGAAACTGCGACAGTCAAATCTCAAGAGCAAATATTTTGCATACATATTGTCTTATATAGCACGATAGAGGAAAAGAAAGGCGTAATAAATATACGACCCAATGTCACGGTTTACTAAAAGTATCTAGTTTTTGTCGCACTTCAGCAAATATGGGTCAAATGTATTATCTATGCGTTTTTAAAATGATAAATCATTTTTCGGATTTCTGTTCGTACCGCATTTTAAACGCAGGTTTATTTGCCGCGGCAGATATGGCATGCTCGCGCGATGCGTGGAACCAATTTTTCCCGAAAATAGAAGTTGGTCTTCCACTGAATTTGCCCTTTTTGGGCATCTTCCGAGAGATCTGCCAACATCGGCAAAATATATATATATGTATGTATAGCCTCTTATATCTCCAAATCAGCAAACGCTAACGTACTGTTAGAGGCAGTCTTAGAGCTACCCGCAGCTTAAATTTTGGACTAGTATGTGTCTACTTTAGTGTCTTTATTAGAGCTCTAACTCTTAGTTTGTGTGGATGACATTTCAAAACTGGAAAAAATAAGATTGTGCAAGACCGAGCAAGATGGATTAGTGGCAAAGCCTTTGCCTTGCATTCAGGAGGAGTGGGTTTGAGACCCAGACCGGCCACTCTTAAATTGGTTTGCATGGTTTCCAATTTAAACAAGGTAAATGCCGGAGTGAATGAAAAATTAGCCATGACATGAAAAAAAACGTACACAGGCAATGAATGTCCTTACGAAAAAAAAAAAAAATTAGTCACCCGGTGCAAATTAAAGCGCAAAGCTTGTAAAGATTTACACCACTACTTATAAGCCTGTATCTTTTAAAATGTGCACTTAACATTTATCGTGTGAACGCTTATCATATCGCTGTGAACAATTATTGTGATGGCCAAGGTACAATTTTATCCGAGAGGTATTATGCCTTGCCTCCATTAGCAACACATTTTTGAAGGGGACAAGTTTTAATCTCCGTCTAATTCTGTCACATGGTCTTGCGATGCGTAAATATAATAAATATCAGACAGCCAAATCGAAAGAAGTACTCCCGTTTGTGTGGGTTTCTGAAACATACTAGTTAATTAAATAAATGCCAAGTATGGCCGAGTCTGGACCCGAAACCTGCCAAAACAAGTTTTTACTTAAAATAACTTAGATAGTTACTAGTCTCTCTCGCTGGCCGTAGGTGTTCTCATTCGAACTGTTTCCATTTCAGAACACAGCCCGACTCGAGGTAGCATCACCCAGGTTTTTTTGGAAGGTCTCGGAAATGCGTTATGCACTTGTGCTGCTGGCAGCTAGCAGCAGCTAGTGTGGGATTCACACCCACTGAAACCGATATCCTCCCCCCTCCCCGCAAGGTCCGTGATTGCATTTACGTTACTTCGACAACCCAGAGGGGCGAGTCTCGTGCTTTAACGCTCTATGCGTGTAGCCAACCGCCACGATTGAAGCCTTTCTCCAACCTAGCACGTCTGGCCGGTTTGTTCAGGGCCAGTTTCCTTCTCATGATGGCATCCAGGTAGGCCCGTTCCTCGGACCACCTGGTCGCGTCTTTCATCATGTAGTCCACAAAAGACTGCGCGGTTCTCCTAGCCACCTCTGGCTTTGTCGAGACCCTAGCACTCGCAAGGGCCGCACAGTGCGCTATCGTGTGCTCGACGTCGTCCGCGTCCCCTAAGGTGCAGAGGACGCAGATGTCCGTCGTGGCCTTGCCTATGCGCATCATGTAGGTCTGGAACTGCCCATGCCCGGTGAGTATCTGCGTCGTACAGTACGAAAGGTCCCTTTTATGCTCTTCGTATCAGCGACGTAGGTCAGGTATAAGTTGGCGTGTCCATATACCGCGTGTGTCGCCGGGGGGAGGGGTCTGCTCCACTTGTCGCTCCACGCCGCTAGGATGGCCTCCCGTGCCTGCGCCAAGTGAAGGTACCCTTCCATGTACGGCTCGCTCCTTTCATCGGCAAGTAGATCCTATGGAAGCTGACGGGCCAGCGCTATCAGGACATCCGTAGACACTGTACGGTAGGCTCTACACACTCTTATGGCCATTCCCCGCTGCGCGGTTCTAAGGGCCTGTCAGTTTCGTGCCGTCCGGAGAGCGAGGTTCGTCCACACAGGCGTAGCGTACATAGCCGTTGACTCCGCTACAGTTGCCAGCAACTGTCTTCGTCCCTCGGATGCGCCTCCCTCTTGCGGGAGGATTCGGGCAAGGTTTTGGGCAACCTTGGCGACCTTGCGGATTACGAAGACTACGCAAGATTACGTGAGTCCAGTGTCTAGGACCACTCTCAGGTATTTAGCGTGGTAGGTATTTCATTTTATTACGACTGGCTGGCCCGCTAGTGCCAGGCATAGGTCCCGATAAGAGACTTAATGGTCTCCTGCTTGGCGTGGAGGAGAACTCTCTGCAGTGCGCCGAGTGAAGAGCGACCCCGCCGGAAACCGTACTGATTATCCGACAGGGCTTGCTTCTGTTCGATCTCTGCGGTGACTCGCTCCACCAGTATATTCTCTACCAATCGCCTCGCAAGCAGGCGCACTACCTCCGCTGGGATACCGTCAGGTCCCGTGGCCTTGCCAGTAGCCAGCCGCTCTCAGGCGGAATGTCCTCGGGTCGCACTACAATGTTGTCGGGTGGGCGCCTCGCCTGGCGGGGGAAAAGTGTCGCGACCGCCGCCTCCATCTGTTCTAGCATCACCCAGCTGTCATGATGAACCACAACCTAGGTTTATCAACCGATGTTACGAACTAAGACCGAGAACCAAAGACCCTGTGTGGCGGCCGACCGGTGGGATGGAACTACACACAGACACACGCTCAGGCACCACCAGTCACCAGAGACACACCCTCGTGCCAGAAAGGGAATACGGGCATGATGTAAATAAAGCTAGTAGACCGCTGGACGACCCAGTGCCATACAACCATCCACAAGTGTGTCTACAAATTATAATAAAGTACGACTGGAAAATTCAAAGTGTTATAAATAATAGAATGATATATTACTTTTCAATACAATATTAACCTGGGAAAGCCCGGATGTATATATATATATATATATATATATATATATATATATATATATGTTGCCCAATCGCCAGCCATACAGAAGCTTAATTAGGCCCCCGTGTTGCGTGTTGTCTCGAAGTCCACCTTTTCGGGTTACTTTTTATCCACTGGTACACCATGCAGCAAGAAGTCTCCTCTTCCCGTGAGTCTCGGCTGGGTGTGTCCTTATGGTATAGTATTAATCTCAGTAGAGGACGCGATTTGCGCCTGACTTCGGCGGGACGAGACTTCATCAGAATAGCTTGGGAGCACGTTTTAAACGTTTCCCCTCCGGCACACCGTCAACCACCGCCGCGAACCCGGACCCAAACCTAACAACTTGGCCACGTACCTATACCTTCACGGTCCCTTTCACTCCTTTGACCAAAACGGCCTTATCGTGAACTCCAGCGCAAGCCAAACATCAAAACTTTGGCGTGTCTACCTCGCGATCACCGAGGTAGATCACACGCATATTTGAGCAACGATCAAATAGACAACAGCATCAAGGCACGCATAAAACATTTCTATTCAAGGCCTTCTGTGGCCGAAAGCGATAACTTTTGACGATGTCTCCCCTTGAAACGGTGACCTGGCTTCACGCCTCGACTTCAAGCACAGTTAGCACCCTTCTTGACTACGCGTCTATACGCACATGCATTGCCTGGAGACTTGGCGCCCGAGTTGTAAAATCCCTAACTTCTGGTTCTGGCGGGCAGGCCACAGGGAATTCTAGCCTAGTAGGTTGCCAACAACACACGCCGAACAGAATCCGCTAGCGAGATATTCCAAGCTAGAACGGGATTATAATTTTATGCCGCTGGGAGGGATGGCTATGGGTGTTCCCACATTGCTTGAGGACAAATGTCTGACAAGGGCCTACTGCTGGTTTCCTATATAGGTCGTGCTCGATGTGACTAATATATAAAGCAGTATGTATTGACGAAGCTCTTTGTCCTGCCACACTCATAAATACTATTCCGAGTGGCACAAGCAACTTTCATAATTAACATTAACGAGCGTCTCACTGGCCGTAGGCATTCTACCAACCCATCCCTCCATCTGGGTGGACCCCTCAAAGTAGCTCTAGGGCTCCTCGTTACAGTAGGTCGGCAATATGCTAGCGGGCTCAATATAATTTATTGATGAACTCGTAGGTCGCTTTAATTTACCGCATACAGTCGCGCTGGAAACGTTTCGGTAAGAGTATTTCCAAAATTGCTCTAATTCCCAGAGAATTTTATCTATCACCAGCTATGATTAACTAGGCCTGAAAGGAGTCCTCCCCGCCCATGTCGTTACCTTACTACTCGCTACAGTGTTCACGGATTTCATCATCTACTATGCCGGTCTGCTGGGTTTCATGAACCCAAAGGGGAATGCAAATGCCGTCGTTGTGGAGGTTCATGTCCGCTGTATCACCTACCCGATTGTACTGAATCCGCGACGCTTTCTCAGCTCCAGCGAGAATACTCATAAACCATGTTTTACCATGTTTGTCATGTATATTATGTATACCCACACTGGGTTAATTTTAAATAAATAATATGCTCCATAAATTCATATGGTGATTGAATAGTAATCTAAATTTTATATTACTAATGATACGAATAATAATAATAGTAATCCGAATAAAAATGTATTGCTCAACGTTTATTCCTCAAGTAACTATGATAACTTCCACGTAAATGGGAACGTCAAAACCCAAGCCAGATGAATCGATAATGCCCTGCACAAATATGTATGTGCTCTAGCATGGGTGTATTTTTTAATGAAAAATCTGACCCCAATAGAAGTGCTACTGCACCCAACCGTGCATAGCGATTCAAGCGGTCATCTCACCAAAATGGCCACTACAACAGATGACACGGTAAGCATTTTCAAGCATCTACCTCGACGATGCTTCAATAAGTCACAACTCCTTCGTTCAACGGCAGTTGTATTTATAGTTTTCCGAGCCGCGATTGATTCAGGCTCTAGAACTCGAGTCTTGCTTAAGTTCGCCGAAATCGAGACCCCAATACGAATGTTGACGTTAGTGAAGGACGTGCTGCAGTCCAGTCAGATGATCCTGAACGATGGTACAGCAAAGCACCCAAACATAGAACAAACGACAGGCTTTGCTCAGGACGATAATCTTAGCCCTTTGCTTTTTTTCACTCCTGGTAGCTGAGTTACCAACACGTATACAAACCCGACACCCAGCTCTCAAGATAATCATGTATGCCGGCGATCCAGTATTCTGGAATAACAGCAGACACCGGCCGATTCGGGCAGGCTGACTGTGACCGATGCAGTTAGGTTAAATAGACAAAGCCTGAACTATGTGAATACGTTCAAATATCTCAGTATCACAGTGACCCCCTCAGATAAGACCTTCGCTGCACACAGAGGGAAGGTCCCAAAGAGCCTTGATTGCGACGACAGCACTTAATAATCCTCAGATGCGTTCAGTTAAAGTAGCACTAACAATTCTGTTGGAGATCAAAATAGCGCCAATTGCATCATACGGAATCCAGCCTGTGTAAGCTCGGTTCAACTTGGTCCACTCGATCGGGTAAAACCAGCTTTTTTGAAACGGGTACTGGGTTTACATACGCTAGCATACAACCGTCTCCGTATTTGCTGTGCGGTACTCCACTATTCGTGGAAAAGGTCAAAAATCAGTTTGAACTCTCAGACACCCTCGCATATAGCGAGTTCATACAGCGATATGAAGAGAAGATGGTAGAGATCGACTCACATTTTCATATGGCAAATGCAATGGTTTGAGCAGAATTGAAGGGTATGGGCAAGACAAATAGGCCCATAACCGCCCGTTTTGTTGTGCACGATTTTCAGCACCTCCGATGTCAGAAAGGCGCTTATCATGAACCCTATGACACATTTGTTTGTAAACATTGTTATGGTATATGTATAAGATATCATGACAGTGAGTGCAATGCAGTCTCCTCGCTAACAAGGCTGACACTGAGCACTTTTTAGTTAAATTATCATTTCGAGGCTGTAGATATTGACTATACTATTGTATATTTTACTCTCTCTGGTGTGGAAATAAATCGTGTGACCACGACGCATAATGAGTAATTGCTTCTTGAGTAACATAATTAGTCAAAAAAAAAACAAAAAAAACGAGGCATACGTTATCGATTTGGCACACTGTTCTGGCACATTTCCAAAGCTTCGATTGTCGCATATACAGGAGAAATCCCAACAAGAGCTCTAAATTTGAATTCCAAATAAAATACACTAAGAGCAAAATTAATACCGAAATGATTTCGTAATCACAAACCAGTAAGGAAGTTATGCATGCACCAATTGTTTCATATGATCTGTGGCAAGTGGCACCGTCCTGTTGAAATTACATGTTACTGAGATCCATTTAATCCAACTGAACTGGACAAACAGTTGAGTTAACATGTCCCAATTCAGTTCATTATTCACTGCTTGTGCAGTTTCGGCAGCGTCTTTAACGAAAAATGGCCTGATCATGCCTCCAGTCCCGAATCCCTACCAAACATTTGGGATTCACTCCCTTGTCATGAATTCACGTGGGTTCTCGTTACAAGAAATGCGATAAGTTTGCCTTTGCCGATACTTAGTCTACCAAAAAAAACGCGAATCTGCGAATTGTGGCAGTCAAACTTTTACAATTTTTCAAATAATGTCAACGATAAGAATGCGCTGTTTTCACGACTAGCGATGGGGTCAAATTGAAATTTTCCGCTTCTATTTCCGCTTCTATTTTTAGACACCCCGTAGCCCTTAAGCGTCAATGTTTAGATCTGTTTTCGCTGTCCGTATTCAAAACTGAAGATTTAATTAATTGTCTCCTAATGTCATTGACGCCTTTTTGCCAAGATTAAAATTTAAAAGCAAGGGGCGAAGGGTGGGCCCTCCGAGTATTAAGCACTTATTTCGAAGAATTTAAAGAAGTTGCATAAAAAGTGTTCTTGCCTAAGTCAGCTTGCTTTGTGACCATATGAGTTAATAATAATAATAATAATAATAATAATAATTATTATTATTATTATTATTTTTATGCCAACGGAGGTGGACGCACGCGCCAAGAGCTCCGTAAATTGTGACTTTTGTTGTAAAAATGAGCATTTTATAAGCTTGACCCCAGTCGGTAACCTCGTTGTGACTTTGTTCCTCGTACAGAACTTGTTGCAGTGCGCTAACGATTCTACTTGACCTAGAGTGGTCGGCCTGAAGAAACATTCTAACAATGACCAAGTGTTCCATTTCAAGAGCGTCGGTAAGCCATTAGCGCACCTCATAGCGCGTTCGTCATGTCAAGGATCTTGTTATCTACGCAGTTTACACTCACCAACACACACACACAGCTGTAAGAGAACACAGGCGCACGGGTAAGTTTCACACATCTACAAGAAGATCAGCGAAGGCCGTCTTTGAGGCAAAACAAAGCGAGCGGAGAGAGGACAGGCTCACAAAGCTGATGGAACGTGTGGCGAATGACGCCGACCACGGAGCTGGTGAGGAGAATATGGAGGGATGTACACGGGCACGACGCACGACTCTTTCCCGTAGAAGGCGGCCAAGTCTGAGTCACCTCCAGACGAAAGCAGACTATCGCCACAAAGAAGGAGAAAGCGGTAAAACCTGCCATGATGAAAACAGCCAGAGAAGCGACGACAAAAGCTCCAGTTCGTACAAAGAGTAATAGTTGTCTGACTGTCGGCAAAAAGGGCAATGAAGGGCGTCCGGAAGTCACCTTCGAGAGTCCAAATGATTTTAAGGGTTTGAAAAAGCTGAGTTTACTGAAGATTTATACTGAAGTAAGAGTAACTATACTTGGCGCGCATGCTCGTTTTACAACACAGAGTAAACTTTCGATTCGGATCGCGCAGCCAGAGGAGGAGACGGTGGCTAGGGCACCTATAAGCGTATGCGGAGTGACATTAGTTTCGCTTACCGATACGAGTGCATTCTGGGAACGCATCAGCAAAGTAAACACACAACTCCAAGAAGATAATCTACTGGAATGCCTGAAAGAGCAATGTGCCGGTGAAGTAAAACGAAATAAATGAACCCAGGCGCAAATCACAATGCCACAATTAATCAACGGCTTCTTGAAAATACTTGGATTATTTAGACCTCTTATTTCTGATTGACCTCTTATTTCTGATTGGATTCAGTTGTCGATCTACTTAGTTTTCTCGAGTCTAAACCCGGAAAAACTTTCTGATCTCTGTGTTCGAGGGCTCAGACACAAATGCCCTTTCCCCTCTTCCAAAAGCTGAGCCAAAGACTAATCCATCATCAAAATGACCAGTTAACCTTCGCGTCATTCCGAAAACGTAGATTTGGAAATACAGCAAATTCACACGTGCACGCAACCTACTCATACATACGACCAATGTAGACGAGTTTTTAAAACGCTACAGGGTCTACGAGCACACACGACACGAATTCATAATCCAAATTCTTCTGCATGCACCCATAACAGAACAGACCGACAGACGAACCAGACTCTGACGGATCGCCCACGTGACTTGTTTTTCAGCCCTGCACTGAACAACGATGCCCTCCTGCAACTCCTAACCCAAACGCACAAACTCCTTCGGTTGATACGAATAATACCCAGAGGCGTTAGGGAACCATGCGCTGCACAGCAGCGTTTGCAAGAGCACTTAGTGACTTGCATTACATGAGAGACATTAAACTGTTGACTCAACGCTATGCCAGGTAATCCGACGTAACAAAGCAAGCCTAGACCGTACTACCTTAAGATGCACCTCACAGAAGATACGTATACAACAACGAACAGGAAAACCATAGAAGGAATCTGGTCGAAGGCGACATAGGGGCCGCGGCACCTGCGCTGATGTCTTCTGACGCTATCGCCCCCGCCGATCACAACACAGACGACGAACTTAAGCTCAAGCATTCTCCGCTTAATAATAATAGCAGTGAGAATATGGAAGCAATGAATAGGCCTACAAAGGGTGAACACAAACCTGTGTCAGGCCTCCTAGTATTGGATGCAGTGGGATCTTTTGCGCTAGCTTCAGAAGCAGGCCTGGATGGCTTTCGTCCACAGAAGATATGCTAGACCAAACGATTCCATCTTCAACAAAACTATTGGAAGAGCTCAGAGTTCTTATGGAGAACGCGTTAAATGGTACACTACCACCGTTATGCCTCGCGATCCTCTACGGAGCATACCTTACTGCTCTACGAAAAGCAGGTTCCATACGACTACTTGCATGCAGACTGACCCTAAAGAGACTGGCAGCAAAGATAGCTTTGGCCACAAATAATAGGAAAATACTAGTAGTGATAAAACGACATCAGGTCGGTGTAACAGTTGAGGGCGGAGCGAAAGCCACTACAAGTAGCCACAGTTCACGCCACCGCCACTGGTCTGACAAAGCTACAAAGAACCCTCACTGTTATCCTGGGACGCGACGATGTCTATTACTTCAGAAAATTAAGTTTAAGGGAGAGAGCCGTTAGGACCCGCGCTCTTTAGCCTTGGTATATCAGGCCTGGTTACCCAAACGTAAAGCCCATTCAACGTTTGGTACCTAGCGATGGAATACTCAGAGAGCCGGCACATATCATAGCATCGGATATACATCACGTTAGCGAATCACACCAACAAGGAGGCCTATTATGGGCTCAAGTCTTATTGAAAATTTCGTTGATGTAAGGCCGAACAATTGCAGAAGCTAACTAATGTATGTGCCCAGATGCGTTGCAAGAAGGGAGCACATTAATAATATGTTCTAGCATGCGGAAATGAGGTCGGTACCTACAGTCTACACCCATCACTGCCCAAGATGCTCTGCAGGAATTTCACGGCACATAGAGTTAAATTAAATTATTAAAAGAGCCCTTAGAAAGGCAAGGTTGCCAGCAAACCTGGAACCACGGGGCCTCGGACGGGCCAATGACAAGAAACCTTATGGTGTGACCATACCATTATAGTTTTACGACAAGTGCTTAGCCTGGGATGCTAGAGTGACCTACGCCGTAGCTCCCTCAAATCTCAGCCATAGCTCTATCAGCACAGGATGGGTAGTAGAGCACGCCGACCAGGAAAAGAGGCGTATTTACGCAGATCTCAAAAACAGTCTTCACTTCGTACCGGTAGCTAAGGAAACATCAGGACCCATCAGCAGTGGGACAGCAACACCTATTCGGGATCTGGTCAGAAGAATGGAAGCAACGAAGAGGGACCAGCGCGAGGAAGAATATCCGAGACAGCTCCTGTCTCTCGCGGTGTGAAGAGGCAATGCCGCTTCTATAATCAGCGCCATCGGATGAGCAGCTAAATAACACTTGTTTGAATCGAGGCGACACGTTCAAACCTTACAAGTGTATGCTGATAACACAAATAAGAATCAAAAAAAATAATAAGTTAGTTACAATAGTGTTTGTATTATTATTATTGCGTGAGTGTTGGTGAGTATTCAGCTAGTTTGGAGGAGGAACGCGGTAGATCTTGGCTCCGCTGTAGTCTCAAAAATATTCTTCGCAAGCTCTTTTGTCTGCTGCAGTGCATGCTTGCAATTCCAAATATCAGATGACTTGAGACCGAGCGCCACTACAATGTGGTCTTCAAGAAGGTGCGTGTATAGGCGCCGTTTGTGCATCTGCCGCTGGTTAATGATGTGGCCGACGCCCGCGCTGGCTATTCTATATATATATATATAGTGTGCAAGTCCCCTAAGGTTTAACGTAAACTGGAACGGGGTCGCTGATGAGAGGTGAACGAACGTGGCCCGGCTGTTCGGTTCGTGGTGCAGTGCCCTACGCATACTCATCAGTGTGACCACCCCGCGAACGACGTGACTCGTGTGACCTCGTGCCGGAAAGCGCCGCAGTCAAACAGCGCATTTTTGTCGGGACGGTGTCGTGAGCGCCGCAGCTGATTGAGGTGGAAGAGGTGCTGCTGGTGCTTATGTCTCAGCCTGCCCCACGACGAGCAGATCAACCTCTACAGAGAGACAGCCGATATCGATATCAACAGCCACAATGGCGGCAATTCCCTCTCCATTGTCTCACCCACGCATTCGTTGGTGCAAAACGTGGTGCAGACCAACCAACTACTTACATGCCCATTAATTAGCGAGCACGACGTCATTAGCCGTTAACCTGAGTCGAACCATAAACAATGTGAACGTCGCGGCAGCCGCAACAGCAGCAGCGGGAACAGTTGAACCAACTATGACTGCCTGTAAGCCTCGAAGACGAAATAATGATGGTAGTGCCGAACGCGACATCGTGTATCGAGTTCAGGAGCAGGGGTAAGAGGGTTGATGATCGGCATTAGTAGCAGGCGACAGTTTCTTCTTTCGGCGCAGATCAAAAGAGACCAAACCGTGACGACTGCGATGGCTGTTTCTGCTTTGTAGAGGTCATCGTCGCAAATTGATTGTGCGAATCACAGAATCACACGATTGGTGGGTCGATTTCAGTCGAGAACGTTATTTAGTTGCTGGCCGCCGACATTCAGCCGCCCGTTTGTGTACGATATGTCGTCACATGGTAAATGTCGTGGCGTCTCTACGGGTTGCTCGGTCGTCAAGGTCAGGTCTTACACAGCAAAGTGGCTAAAATAGCAGCGTGCTTCGTATATATGTATATATATATATATATATATCTACGAGTGTATCGGTAAAGAAGCAGTTCTAAGTTCTATCTCGGCGCACCGCATATCCTTTCACAGCGCTGTTTTTTTCACGATTTCCAACAATTGTAATAACCAATATTTCTAGTAGGAAGCCATGTATATGTACACACACTCATATATATATATATATATGGCGAAGTAGTTTCGAGAAGACAGTACTACATCCACTCCCCGACAAGGGGAACGAGGACGACTGGATTTAAGTGGGTGCGAGTCCCACACTACCGTGGCTCTAACAACTACGCCCGGTGTGCCTAATGCATTTTACCAGTTACCTCTATAAAAAAAATATATATATATATAATATATATATTAGCGCATATTTTGCCCGCGCTCGTGTTCAAACCAGACGAGCCTCCCGCTGTCACGGAGAGGGCTCTGCTGGGTGGTAGGGTGGTGCTCGTGGGAGGGAGGGTGGGTGGCTGTTGCAGCTGCTGCTGCGGCGGCGGCAGCGGGCGTAACCCTTTCCCATCGGGTGGGGAGGAGCGAGCTGGCGGTGCTGTTGCCGCTGCTGTTGCTGCTGCTGCAATTGCTATTGCTTACCATTGCGGCGACTCAGTCGTACTACTGCCTGACGGTGCAGCTGCTCTTGGCAGCGACAACGACAACAACAACGACGACGAGAAAGCAATCAGGCAGGCAAGCAAACAAGCTTTCAAGCCAGCGGTGGTCGTCGTCTGTGTTCGTAGTAGTTAGTGGTCGTAGAAGTAGGGTGGCAGTGAGTGTCGCCGCCGTTGTCGTCGTAGCAGCCACTGTTCGCTGGTTCGCTGGCGGAGTTATTAGTTAGTTAGTTAGTCAGTTCACTAACTAGCTAGTAGTTAGTGTAAGTGTAGTAACTAATTGAGTGACTAACTCGTCTCGTCGTTGTCGGCCTGTTGTCCGGCCGGCCAGCCGCTTGACCTGCAGGCTAATAGGAGTTGGTTGTGCTGAAGAAAGAAGATGCTTGCTGGAGGATGGTGATGGTGGTGATGTCGAGTGCCTTTGATAGTGTATAGCGAAAGGTAACGAGAGAGAGAGATTTGTGCTGGCTGCGGATTTGAGCCGTCGTCATTGTGATCGTTGTCGTGGTGGTGTTAATTTGTAGAGTGTTTGAGTGTCGACCAACATATCACCATCAGCACCATCTCGTCGTAGTTTATTTAGTTCATTTGACAAGGCATTTTCTACTACTATTCGACGCGCCTGAAAAAGAGAAGAAGAAAAGAAGAAAAAAGGTTAAACAGGATCTAAGTGGCTGTGTGCTGCTGTTGTAGAGCGAGCCAAGAAGAATAAGAAGAAGAAAAACACCACCAGGAAGAACGTAGGGGAGACAGGCTCCTCGGTTGGCTGTTCGGATGAATCTTCTTGTGTGCGAGTCCGGATAAATCTTCTTGTAGGCGAGTAGATTGAAGATTCAAGTCTAAGTTGTTGTTGTTGAAGAGCTAGAAGAAAAAGAAGAAGAAGACAGGACCTAATCAGGTGCAGGTGAAGGTTGGATACATCTCGAGTGAGAACGAAGGCAGGCAGGCATTCCGTCGTCGTCGTCGATGTCGAATGGTGTTTCTAATGCACAGCGCTGAAGCCGCTGGACTTCGCTGAAGCCGCCGTGTTGTCGCTGCAATCGGATTCTCCCTTGTCTTGTCGTGGGTCGCTGATGATCGTCTTCAGTTTCTTCAGCAGCAACATCAGCAACAACCGGCGGCATATTGACACGGCCAGCTCTGAACCGTGTGTTCGATGTGTGTCACCGTAGTTTCGAATACCAGTAATAGTGTGTCATAATAGTGGTAGTAGTAGGAGTAATAATAATAATAGTAATAATAATAATAATAATAGTAATAATAATAATAATAATAATACGAAACATCGTTAGCCAAGAGTAGAAGGGGAACGACAAACGAACAGCGAACAAGGAGCACCGACAACAATAAACACGACAAAAGCATAACAACAGCAGCAGCGGAAACAAAGGACTACTCCAACAGTTACTACGACAACAACAACAACAACAACAACAACAACAACGACTACCACTACTACTACTACGACTTGTGCAACATTGTACAGCAAAAAAGCTCACAGACGCACCGAAAAATAGAGCCGCCCGCCGGCACGAGTAAAAAACAGCGACGACAACAACAACAACAAAAACAGCGGCAACAACAACAACATCAGCAATAACAACAGCGACAACAACAACAACAGCGACAACAACGACGGCAACAACAACAACAACAACAACAACGACGTGTCCAAATCATCGTCAACACGCTGCGAGCCTGCTACGGTAGAACACCATCAACAGTAGCAGCGACGAATGCATTGTGCGCTACCTCGTCTTTCTTTGGTATTGTGGTGAAGAAGAAGAAGACCCGCTGGCGCGGAGCCAGTGACAACAGTGGCTGTGTCAACAAGTGAATAAGTTCGACGTGGTCATTCGCATACGCCTCTACCTCTCTCTCTCTCTCGGTATATCGTCAAGAGAGAGAGAGAGCGAGAGATATATCGTAGTGATCTTGATCATTCAGTCAATCACCTTGCTTGGATATTCGGCGGCACCTCATGATTATCTATTAGCTGGAATATTATTGAGATACGGAGACAACTTTTAATTCGTTGTGCGCGATTGTTGGCTGTGCAACATTGTTGTTGCGCTATTGTTGTTGGTGTTGCTGCCAGCACCGGCTTTTTACCATCAAACACTACCAACCTGGTCACCCACCACGATATCGAAGCTGGTGCAACTAACTGCATGCTTCTGCGCTGGCGTTGTCAGCGCGTGTTTGTAGGTGGTGCTCGTGGTGGTGGTGGTGGTGGTGGTGGCAGGGATCTTCTGCTGTTTCTTCGGCCTAGTTGAGGTCGAAGTTGCAGTTGAAGTTGAGGTCGAAGTTGCAGTTGAAGTTGAGGTCGAAGTTGCAGTTGAAGCAGAGTTAATGTCAAAGTCATCTTTGCATTATCAGCTTATTCAGCCGTCGTCGTCGTCGTCGCCATCCGTCAAAATCGCGGTGCGCTGGCATTATGGTGATATCGCCAAACGTGTTGTTGTTGTCGTTGTTGTTGGCATTGCGTAGTTGTTGAACGTTTCGACGGCAGTGTGAATTTTAACTTGTGACAACTCGAGCAGCAGCAGCAACAACAATAACAACAAGAGCAGCAACAACAACAACAGCAACAGTTTTGACAGACACCGAAGTACAACGAGCAACGCAACGAGCAGAAAACGAACGCGGCCAATCTGCCCCGCACAAGACTAACGACATCATGGCAACGATAACAGCGAACACCGAGAATCCGGCCAACAAGACCTTCAGCCAGGTCCTGCAGAAGCACGCTGGCCGTGCCAAGGAACGGGTATGTATCGACCGACGACAGACAGAAACAAAACACGAAGAACAAAAACAATAGGATAGAAAATGAGTAGGAGGAAAAATATGGAGTTGCTTTTTTTTGTGAATTGTTTTGTTGTCGTTGTTGTGAAATACATACACAACAAACATACTACAGAACGTGACACCACATAGAGCTAGAGAAGCTAGAGGTATATTACAGGTGAGGGCCGGCCAGCAGAAAAGAACCGCAGATCCGTACGGCCTTTCGTTGGCTGTTCGATGTTTCATAGCGCAGTTGTCGTCGCATGATGTTGTCTGTCACATGATGATAACGATGTGCGTTGTTATTGTTCATGATGGCGCGACTCGTTCAGCTTATACTGCGGCTGCCACGGCAGAGGCGGCAGCATCACCTGACTTAATTTCCTGGTTGTCTCCTACCTGGTTTTAACTACCGCGATGAGCTGTTGTAACCCGACAACAGGTGTGTTAACGGGACGGGCAAGAGGAAGGAGAGCCGCGGAGCCGGTGGGCCGAACGGGATGAAGCCCAGAAGAACACAGCCAAAAAAGCACTTACATACACACGCATGTATATGTATATATATATATATATATATACATACATATATATATATATATATATATATATACATACACATGCATACGTGTACATGAACGCGATGAACGCACGCCCTGTAGACTATGCCGCGTCGCCCACAATCATTGTGCCATTGTTGTTAGCAGATCACAGGGTCACACGTTTCACGCCTCTATCTTGCGCCGAACAAGGAGGAGGAAGTTCGTTTCGGTTTCCGCGGATCCGTTTCCGAGTAGTTTGTGCTGAAGTGTGGCAACAGTCATTGGTATCACGGATTAGGTGCGCGCGCAGCCGTATCCGACGCAACACCTTATCAGGAATGAAGCCAGTGTTGTTGCGTATGAGGTCGGCGAGATCGTCGGCGGCCGCGATGAGTTTAAATAAACAGTTTCGGAGCGGCTGCGCAAAGTATGGCCGCGAACGTATTAAGGCTCCGTTTCACATCGGTGCGGTGCCGCTTTTCGCATGCACGTGAATTGCTGCGTGAATGCACCTTCGGGATTCAGGCCCAGTCGTTCGTCTTTCGAGTTGTTGTGCAGTACTAGGTAGTAATAATATATATAATACACCTTTTATATAACTCATAACGGGCTGTAAACAATTGTCCCCCCAGTGTAATAATAATAATAATTAAAAGATTATACACCGGTTCACACTTCTCAGCAGGTTGTGCCTTTGTGGGCCGCTTCCACTTGGCACGACTATGGCTAATTGTTCAAGACTCCCGTCAACGAGGGGCATAAGACGAGGGGCGATCTTACTTGTTCATCTTCCTCTTCTCTTTCGTAGTGTTGGCTAGTAGAAAACTACGGTATGCCTTCACAGCATCTCGGCCTTTACCGCCAGGACACACAATACGCATTCGCTCAAGTGTGTACCTGTATTTGGGCTTCTTCCAGCAGACAAATTCTAACAGGAGGATGCTTGCTGCTCAAGCAAACCTCCTCTCTTCGAGCAGGATACGATCTTATGCCCTGTTTTTGTGTTTAGAACAGTTTGTTATCTGATTCCAAACCGACAGTAAAAGCAGGTTTGTTGTAAGACTCGAAGTAGTTGGCTATTTGCCAACTTTGTTTGACCGACGATCTTTCTACCGTTTGATGATCTCTCTCTCTCTCTCTCTGTCTGTCTCTCTGTTGTTGTTGTTTTTCTGTTACTGCCTTCTGCGGGTCGTTGCTATTACGGTGTGAATTTTTCCGCACGAAATCGCTGTGCGCACATTGATCCTATTGCTGCGCTATATGTGTTCGGCTCGCAACGAACGAGCGTGGAAGAACGTGAACAGTTATTATTGTAAAATGACATAAAATGTCATCATTGTCACAGTCAATCATTAAAAGAAAGTTAATTTAATTTGCACCACCGTTATCTTTCTTATATTCTTTTATTCTTATTTCTTATATGTTAATAGCGTAGTTACAGACAATAGTAATAGTATCTATCGCAAACGACAAAGCACGCCAGCAGCAGCACTAACCTCAACAACGGTAACAGCAGGTTGTTTTGTTGACGTTTGTAACGCGATATGTCTCTTTCGAAAATGCAGGCCTGTATGATCTCGTTGCCTTTCGTAGGGTCAGAATTAGCATTCTTATGATCATTATCATCGACACCGTTAGTTGAGCCATAATGAGCCACGTGCTACTAGTGTTAAATAATGTCGGTGTCTGTTATGAAAGAGACGTACATAGGACACAATGCAGACACGTATTTATATAAATATATATATATATATATATATATATATAAACTGTCAATAAAAACAAACATTCGCAGATCGACAATGTCGACTGTAGTCCAGTATAACTTCTAGACAAGTCTACGTGCAGATGAATGATGTTGATGATACGGATTACCAATGGCAGGTCGCGTTATGTACGTTATACGTCGCCTACCCAGTAGCGGTTGCACAAGTACTTAATCTCTATCACACTCGCGCTTTTATTGTTGTTGTTGTTGTTGCTGCTGCTGGTATTGTTGTTGTTGTTGCTATTGCTATTGCTGCTGCTATTATTGTTGTTCGTCTGTCAGCATGACGTCGACGCCGATAACCGCGTTAACAGCTGCCACGGCGTCGGTGAAACGAGTGACCTATAGAGATTGACCAAGGAAACGCTTTGGTCAAGCGGATGTAACGCGCTCTACGAAGGAGCTGGTTGGCTCCAGCTCACCACCGTAGCCAAACAGGGTCACCTCCCGAACTCGCCAGGTTTTCTCTTTCTCTCTGTCCTCCTAACACGGCAGGTGGATTGTAACATTCACGTCACGCAAACTATTCCATCTGCTGCTCTGCTAGTTTCATATGTAATAATATGCTTCGGTAATATGCATATTTTTATATGTTTTTGTATGCTTTGCTACACAATTATTAAATGTCTAATGCTGTCCGTCCGCCTTTATAATATTATGTTTACAATCGAAGTTGAATAATAGTTATTCCAGCCGACAACAACAGCAACAACAACTGGCAACAGAACCGGGCTCAGACTTAGGCTAGCTGTAGCTCATACTACAACAATAGTATGCGCAGCGGAGAAATGCTTTTGATGAATCTAGTGATATCAGCCATTAATCTGTTTGTTTTTAGTTTGTAAGACCGTTTGCGCCCCTGCGTATGTGTGATGAATGTGGCCCGTTTTTTCGTGCTGAAACTCGTTGCCTCTCTCACGGCTGTGTCGCGTAGAGGTTTGTCTCGCTTTTGTCGCCTTTTCCGTTTTCGTTTTCTCGTCGTTGTTGTTGTTGTTGTCTTTGTTGTTGGTAGTTTTGCTGTCGATAGTATTGTTCTTGTTGTTGTTGTTGTTGTTGCTGCTGCTGTTGTTGTCGTCATCGTCGTCGTCGCGGTTGCTACTGCAGCGATGTTTCCAATCGAATGAGAGCATGTACTGGTTAAGAGCCTGCGCGCGACGGCAAGTGCAAAATTTGCCGCTGTCTCTGCTGCTACTGCTGCTGTTGTTGCCGAGAAAATCCCAGCTACTGCCGTTGCAATGTGTTTGCTCCGTTTGCTCGTATCACTATGAGTTTTATTGGTCTTCGACGGCCGTGATGCTTGTTGTTGTGGTATATATATATGTATATACTGTATATATATATATATATATATATATATATATATATATATATATATATATATATATGTATATACTGTATATATATATATATATATATATATATATGCAGCATGTATGCTCTTAGTCGAACCGTTCTCATGAGATCGCTACTAACGTCATTTAGCAGGCAGTAGCAGTGTTAGCTGCGATTGACCGAATCGAATAGTTTTCTGTTTGTGTTCTTCGTTTGGTCGGTCGCTTACTCGGTCGTAAGAAAAGTAGCAAAAAAAAAATAAAGACTGATGGAAAACGAACGGGCAGACAGGCAAGTGAGAAACCGCAGAATTGTCTGGACTCAAAGCAACAACAAGAACAACAACAACGACGACGACGACGACGACGACTATAACAACAACAACGACGACGACTTTACCAACAACAATAACTACGACTATAACAACATAAACAACGTATATAATAGCAAAAATAACAACAACAACAACGACGGCGACCGCCGCAATATGATTGTCGACATATGAGAGTCAAGCGGGTTGCGGCTGCTGCTGCTGCTTCGAGAGAGAGAGAGAGAGAGATAGAGCCGACGTTTTTCCGCCGCTGAAGCGGAACCGTCTATCTGTCTGTGTGTCTGTTCGCCTGTCTAACGTTGATGACTGTGTTGTATATGCTACTCAATGCATTGCATCTCTCTGCCTGTATGTCGTTGGTCTGCTGGTGCTGCGAGTCGACTGTATGTATGTATATCCACCATACACCAGCAGAGGCAATAGCGGCCGCTACAGCGGGTAAATAGTGAGCTAATACTAATACTCATAATGCCGACTTGATTGGCGAAGCCTCGAACTCATCTTTGGCTCTTGGCTGAGCCGTGACCGCAGTAGTGATGTCTCTCAGCTCTTGTCTGGCTTTCGGTCTATCTGTGGTGCCATGGTGGTGTCTGCGTGCCACGTGCACGGTGTACTCACTCCATCTCGCACTCAGTCGTTCGTTCGAACGATCGCTCGTGTTCTTAATAATGCGTCGCACTTGCTGACGGCATCTGATTGAGTCGTTTGTTTTTGTGCTGGTGGTGGTGATGGCGGTGGTTGTAAGTGTTTTGTGGCCACTGTTGTCATTGTTGTTGCTTATGTTGTTGTTATTGTTGTTGTTGTGGGTGGTGTTGTTGTGGCGGGTACTGTTGTTGTTGCGGGTTTTGTTGTTGTTGCAGGTTTTGTTGTTGTCGTCGCTGTTATGGCTACTTGTGCTGCTGCTGGTGTTGTTGTTGTTGTTGTTGTTGCTGTTGTTGTTGTTGTTATTATTATCTTTGGCAGGATTGTTGTCGCGGAGGTATTCATTTTTATATTTGAATCTTGTATCTCTCTCTGTTACTTGTTCGTATAGTTCTTGCATTTGTATGTTAATGTTGTTGTTGTTGTGGTTGTCGTTTTGTTATTAGTGTTTTCTTTTCTTGCGGTTGTCAATTGTGCTATGCTTTCTGCAGTTAATACAAACGATGGCTGTTGTTGTTGTTGCTACTGCTGCTGTTGTCTTTCTGGTTGTTGTTGTTCTTGTTACAATGGTGGTAATCTTTGTCGCTGAGGTAGTCCCGCTACCGCTAAGAATCTGTTGTTGATGGAAGACGACGAAACCCCATCACCATTGACTGTGCCAATTGACCACCACCACCACAGCGTTCACAGCGGATTAACGAGCGCGACGTAGATAGGTCAAATGGTTAAAACGGCTCGAAACGGCTGGTGGTCATCTGTCTATCTATGCTAAATGAGACTGAATGACTAACAACCATGAGATCGACAAGAAACAAATATTGCTGCTGCCAGAATGGCAGCGAACGACGTCGGCATCGTCAATGAGTATCGATACTCATCGATTCGAATAACGCGCGTGAAACGCGCGAATTCTTCTTGGACTTCTTCCGAGTTTGCCGGACCGAAACAAGCAAACCAGCAGCTACTTTTTGACCCGCCTCCCTCCCCGTTTCTCTGCATCTCGGCCAGATTTTGCCAACTTGGCTTGGCGAGCAGAGAGAAACCATCGCACCGTTGTTGCCCGAGGAGCGCCCGACAAAGCAGCGAACGCCATAGGGAGGAGAGTCTGTCGGCTCGTCGTTCAGCAGATATATGAACAAGCGCGTGTCTCCTTCACTCACAGTGGCATTAGACGCCAATTCTGCCAGCAACGGCCGCCGCATTTGAAATATGTATTTACATTTATGTAAAATATTTGCCTTGGAACTTCATATATATATATATATATATATATATATATATATATATATATATATATATATAAGAGTAGAATAAGTTGCATGCGAGTATAGGACAACGCACGTCGTTTGCGTGTGAATTCGTATGATTCGGCTCATTGTTTTCCTGTTTCTGTTTTCTCTGTTACCAACGAATGCTAGACGTATCACAACAGGACGACACACGATGGCACGGCCTGCTGCCTTCAATCGTCGCTAGCGATTGCGACAATCAACTTTACGCTTACTGTTGAGAAATTACGTTTTGTTCTCCACATGTCTTTAGGGCCGATAGTTTTGCCCGTCACGTTTTATCGGAGGGCTAATTAGTAGTAGTAGTAGTAGTGGTAGTAAATACGACACCTCAGGAAAGGCCTAATAATTAGCAGCGCCATTGCTGTATATGTTTCAAGATCTTCAGCTGGTGTCACCGTATATATATATATATATATATGTATGTATACATGTACCCGTCCAGTTTCGATTGTCGCTTGGCCTAACTTACTGGCAGTTAACGCTGCCAGGCAATTAACTCTCGATTCTCCTTGAACGTGTCGATTCCGGTCTTCGTTCGGTCCGTGTGCATTCTTCCACCCGTTCTCCGGTTCAGCATGTCCGTGTCTCGGGACGGTCTACGTCCATGTTAGTGTCATCCGTGACCGATCCTTTTCTGAGCTTAGGTCATGCTGTAGCGTTTGTTTGCTGCTGATTTGTCACGCCTCTCCGCCGTGACGCGAATACGCGGGTGGGCAGCAAAGAAGACTATGCGACGAGTTGTTGTTGTTGTTCTTGCAGTTTCGCCGGTCGGTTGATCTGGCCTACGCCGGACGAATGACTCAGAACGATTGGTGCGTTGTTGGCATCCTTGTGGCCGCTGCTGCTACTGCCGTTTGCTGAACATTGATTAGCTAACGAGTATCTAGGTAGCGCCGTCTTGTGACGAACATTGTGGTGCCTCAGAGGTGGTGATAAGAACGTTGGCAATCACGGGCCGATTGGCTATGGACAACGCCTGTAAAAGCGAAATTATCATCATATTTTACCGTTCTCCGCGTTATGTTTTGTGTACTAGTTTTTTACCAGTCGATAGGGACATAGAAGTGGGATACAGTTTGTACAGAGACTGCTTTCTCCATAGCAGGCGCAGTGAGATAGCCCTGGTTAGGCAGAAAAATATGTATAGTGAAAGTGGATCACATGAACGGCCCTCCCAATAATTACCAGCAGTACGATAATCATAGATAAATACGACAATAACGTGCAGACCTACGTGCATAGGTAAGCCTATATAGTTATGCTGTCTTCTCTGCTGCGCGAACTATCGTGTTGCCTTCCATTAATTTAAGTAGAAGTAGTTTGCAATTTTAAATCATTACGTGCAGTTCTTTGTTTGTGGTGCGACGTTTGTCATGCGCCTCGATACAAGCGTGCATTTAATGACGCATCACTGGTAGTTAAGGAATCTACCCCAACGCAATACGACACCTATTCGACAGATGCTTAGAATATGTACCTATGAGGCGTAATCTGGTAATCTGTATCTAACCGCTTGAGTAGCATAGCCGCCGTTACCTGTACACTGCGTGAACAGCATTGCTTTATTAATATGGTATATATATACATATATATATATATATATATTAAATATATATATATATATATATATATATATATTAAATAACGGTAGAAAATCTACCAAACATCAAGAAGGAGATATTAGTGACCGCGAATTTGCGTTGTGGGGGGGAAGGGTTAGGTAGCCCCATAGGATAGCTTAGTCACATATTTGGTCTTGGACCACCCCCAATGTGGCGGACAGCTCATCATCGCGTCCTGGCGGAAGGTTATTCCCCGCTGACGCACGACTCTGACTCACCACCGAGAGAGAGCACGCCTATGTAGAGTACGTCGAGATCTGTTTCCCGCGGGCGGCCCTCAGCCCTCAGATGGAGGCAGTGTTTTTCTACAATTTCGGCTTTCAGACAGACGTCGCCCAATGACCTCTTTGTAACGCTGTCTGTTGACGACAGAAATAGGCACCAGCGCTAGCAGCGATTGTGGTGACGCCACCATGGAGGAAGACCGTGACTATGACAACACGAACATTTATTACATCTGAAATAATATAATAACAACAAGTAACTCAGTATTGCACATTCACACACATTTCATTAAAAGTATTGGCGGCGGAGCCTTATAAAAACACTAAAGGGAGATTCTTGCTACAAAGTGAAAGAGCTGTAGCACCGACCAAACGACCGAAGTAAAGAGAGAGAGAGAGAGACAGCTTTTTGTGTATTATATTGGCATGCTTTTATTTTTGTCCTTTGGTTGATTTTGTTTTTGTTAGTAACTTGTTTGTGTGTGCAGGAATATATATATGTATATATACCTGCGCGTTGTTTAGTCAATCGATTTGCCGATAAAGTGCCACCAGTGCAGGAGAACTCTAATTAACGGCGCCAATGTTTGGGTAGCTACGGGCTATGGGAGTTTATCTGTGTCGTTTGTTTGGACTGATTCACGAGTGTTATTTTGTTAAAAACTTGCAGTGTCGGCCATCTATGCGATTTTCGTTGGCTCAACTCGTTCACGAAAGCCTGCCATTGTCATCGGTTGCATTATTATTACGCCGTTCGGCTCTGGGACGGGCGTCAGTCTGGTCGTCCTTTAGGAACAGGTTACTAGGCAGAAGTTTAGGTGGGACCAAGTCGCCACTCAGGCTACCCACTTAACCCTTCTGTCGGCCTGCGAGTTAGATGTGGCACCCGTAGCCGCCAGTGGCCTCAGACTTTGCATTGCCATGTTTGAAAGAGAGAGAGAGAGAAGTGTCTATGTGGTGAAAAAGGTGGATGAGCGCGGCCTGCACCGGCTTTTTTTGTACAGGAAGCTAGGAACAAAAATGCATAATGCACATCCTTTGGTCTGAGTAGTGTGGGACTCTCAATCCCACTAAAACCTGGTGATCCCCTAACCTACATGCCCGGGATATTTGTGGTATTACTTCAGTGAATGAAAGCCTGCACCGGCTTAGCTGCACTAAGCTGGCCGGGTTCACGCAGCGCCGACACGACGCCATCAGTGACATCCTCTGGGCGCGCTCTCAAACAAGCCGGTTTCCACGTTACACTGGAGCCTGGTGGACTACAGAGAGACGACCAGACGCGGCCTTACCAGCCGGGACTGGGACCACAATCGGCGGTTGGCGTGGGCCGTCACAGTCTCCGACACGCTCCATTGCGCTCAAACTGACAAAAGAGCTTGGGACTTGAGGCCTTTGAAGGCCACAGCGGAGCCAAGATCAACCGCGTTCCTCCGACGGAGGGTGTCATCGTAACGTCAGAGGGACAACGTCAAGATGATGTTGATTGGTCACTGACACTCAGCGCAAAATACAAGCAATCTTGTGAATATTATATTATTAGTATATTAAAATTGTGATATCTAGACACGCTTATAATATACCCTTGTTAAAAATATATTTATTTTATATTAGAATAATAATAATAATAATAATAATAATAATAATAATAATAATAATAATAATAGAGGTTGCCACATTTTGTTTGTCGCCGCGAGTTTGCTTGGTGCACGTGCGCGTAGACTTGACGATGGGTCGTTTGCATCTGCAGCTATATTTTCTCGCTCTTCAACCTTCAACCTAGTTCTTAGTTGGTCGTCGCATTCTATTCATAGTGATCACATGCGACTAAATACGCAAACGTAAAATCACGCGCTATGAAAGAGACACACACACAAATAGTCGCTTGTTGATGCAGACCGGCGCCCTTTGAAAATGGTCTAGGGTGGGTTTACCAGAATGACGGTGGTTGCAACGACGGTTATTGCCAATACAACGACGACGACGACGACAACAATAATAACAACGACAACAACAACTGAGAGAATTTTCTCTACTAACTGAGTGCAATGAACATCCTGCATTTTCTGGGACCACTACTGCTGACACAATATTTTAGCTATGGCTGTGGCCTGAGTCCTGGTATGAAGTGGTCAGTACCGCTCGTTGCCAGCTGCCGTTGTTGCTGCTGCGGCTGCTGCAGCGCCCTTTGTTAGTAGGGCAACTTAGAAAAGCGATGTCGTCTTGCCTCTAGTTGCTGCAGCCTGCTACTGCTGCTGCTGACGTTGGCTAGGAGAACCAGGACGTTGGTTGTCCTAGTTGTCATGGACCCCATCATGCCAATCGTCATCATCATCACCACCACCACCACCACTACCACCATCATCATCATCATCATCATCGCAGCAACAGTAACTATCATCATCATCATCATCATCACAATCGTAATCATCAAGACAACCATCTCATCATCATGGTCGTCGTCGGCAACCAGTATGACTGTCGTCCTTGGCCACCGGCCTCCATCAGAGCCTGCAGGACGAACAGCAGCCGAATACAGTAGTAGTACATCATCGGCAGACGACACTGGCAGGCGACGGCGACGAGACGGAACCCGCCAACACAGGGCCAGGACAGTCCGGGCAAAATGCACCAGAGAGAGAGACAACACAGTACTAAGAAAAAGAAAGACTATGAAGATGAAGAAGACGGTGGTGAAGATGGGCCGACGAAGACGTCAGAGTCCTCTCAATGTAGGCCGGACCGCGTCGAGCCTAGCTAAGCCTGGCCTGGGCCGGGCTGGCCTAGTCTCATCTGCCCGGTTTGTCGTCCTTCGTCTTCTTGGCCGACCGTTCGCTCGTCTGTGCTGATTTCTGATTGCGACGATCACTGTCGTCGTATTGTAGTCGTAGGTGCTGGTCATGGTGGAAAGGCAACCTTTTTGGTGAATAACCTTTTGGTGAATTTTAGTGAATGGCAGCAGCAGCAACATCAGCATCACCATCATCATTATTTGCATCATCAACATCATCATCATTTCCATCACCAACGGCATCATCATTGTCATCATCATCACCAGCAGAAACAGCACCCACCGCCGTGAATCACCCAGTTCAATCACAGCTTGCTGAATGTTGCCGAGAGTCAGCCTCTCCTCATATTATCTCTCTCTCTCTCTCTCTCTGGCACAACTTGCCCGTCCTCAAGTCGACCTCTCTATCTCGATCGCTCTCTCCTTCGATCTCTCCCCCTGTTTGCTTCTCTCCCGCTCTCTGGCCGTTCTCCCCGGTGGACGTCTGAAGCCCCGGGACGCGTGAACTGGGCTTCAACTGTCCAGAGACAGGGGCCGGCACCGACGCCGGCACCGCCAGCAGCGAGCGTGTCCTGGTTTTCGAGGTCCTTCTTTTCTCTCGATTTGTCTGACTCGCACGGACCCGCGCGCTAATTCGCTAGCCTGGGTCGCCCGTCGTCGTCGTCGTCGTTTTGCACTCGCAAAGACGGCCGTCCACTGAACCGATGTCGTTGGTAGCCAGTAATAACGGTTTGTATTGAGAGTAGCGGTGAGATGCGACCCACTTTGCACGTGGTCGTGGTTGTTGTTGTTGTCGTTGTTATTGTTGTTGTTGTTGCTGTCGGCGTCAGCATTTGCGGCCTCGCTCGCACACTAACGATTCGACCGAACGAACCAACTCTGCTAGCGGATGGATGGATGGTGATGTAGAAGAACCCGATCTAGCTAGCCCGGACTAGAGGCCCGTTACGGTCCGATATTGTCTTCAACAGACTGCAAACGCTGACTATATTTATATATTTTACGTTGTTGTTGTTGTTGGTGGCAGCACTGTGCTGTTGTCACCGTTGCTGGTCGTCACGGCAGCAATAGAGCACGATCGTACCTTCGTGGTCGACAATGTAGCTGTCGTTGTTGTTTCTGCTGGCGTTGAGTTTTTTTAATGTTGTTACCGTTGTTTTTGTTGCTGCCACTGTCTTTGCTGTTGCTGCTGCTGCTGCTGTCACTGTTGTTGTTGTTGCTGCTGCTGGCATTGTTGTTGCTGCTCTTAATGTTGTAGAAGAAGACGGTGTTATATTCGCTGATTTGCCGCCTCTGTTGATCGAGGTCGTGCAATGTCACCTCGGCAAAGACACGAGCCTGCTCGAAGGGTGTTTCTTCTACGGGCATCAATTGCAGAGCGGCAGAAGCAATTGTTGCAGTGGCGGTCCCGGCATGTTTCTCTGCACTCGCAGTTCACCTAGGAACAGCAACAACAACAACAACAACAAAAACAACAATAGCAAAAACAAAGGCGACGGCGACGGATCAGCGCTGTATGAGCTCGGGAAGTTTTTTTCTGCCTCTAGTTGGCCGGGCTGGTCGCGTGTCCAACGCGAACTCACCAACCAGCACCGACATAACACCAGCTGAACGCGTAGCAGCATCAGTGCCATAGAGGTAGTGGTGATGATGGTCAAGATCCAAGCTCCCCTTGCTTTTCTTGGTCGTCGTGGTGGTGGTGGTGGTGATTTTGCTGTTGTACGTCAACGACTCTCTCGTTCAATCGCTCACACACGCTGGTTGCTACAGCTAGCGTCCGTAGTCGATGGCGGTAGATAGATAATAATGATGATGGCGGTAGATAGATAATAATGATGCATTTGTTGTTTTTACAGGTGCTTTTATTGGTGAACTTGTTGTTGAGGTTGTTGCTATCCTTGCTGAGCTTGCTGTCGAGGTTGTTAAAATTCTGGCTGAAATTACTGATGCCGTTGTTATTGCCGAGGAACTTGTTAGATGTTGTTGTTGTTGCTGCTGCTGCCGAGACGTTGGAGCGGTATTATATGTATGTAGAAGCTTCTAATTGGTTATTTAGCTCTGGTTAAGCATGTGCTATTCGGACGGAAAAGTGGCAGAAACAGTAAAACAGAAAGCAGATGAGAGAAACACACAAAAATAACAAAATTAAAGTGGTGAAGAAATGAGGTACTAAAGGCGACTAGACAAAACCGAACGACGAAACGACAGAGAAGATGAGCGACATAGTGAGTGTGGCGTACACACTCTTTCTCTCTCTCACAGCTTACATACTCATACATATCCACGAGCAGACATCTCACGCAGTCCTCAATACAATTCAGACGTTCTATTGGATGTCGACGTAGCTTCATTCCAACAATCAGCACGATCAACAGCACGCCGTCCAATAAATACCACGAGCTCATGGCTCTACTAATAAATAGGGGCACATAATACGTTCTACGGCATCGCTAGTGAATGCTGTTGCTGCTGCTGCTGACGCCGCCAGCGCCGCTGCCCCGACCGGCGTGTCGTGGTCAGCGACGGTGACGTGGAACTATTTTCGCTTTTTTGGCGGCGAGTCGCTCGTCCCGTGTCGCGTGTCGCGGCGCTACCGCACCAGCTATTCTGTGCTATGTAGCAGAGCCGGGCAGAGAATCACAACTGCAGCGCAAATGGCGCCTGCAAAACTGGGATTGTTTAGTAGTCAGTACAGCTGGTGGTGGTGATGCTGTTGCTGCTGCTGTTGCTGTTATCGCTTTAGGTTTGATGTCATCATTCGGGTTGTTGTTGTTGTTATTGTCGTCGTCGTAGTCGTTGTTGTTTTGTTGCTGTTGTTATGGTTCTTGGTATTGCTTAATTTTGTGCCTGCGTACCTGATTGTCAGTAAATCTAATAGGGTGGTGGTGCAGGGGGTGGTGGTGGTGACGGCGGTTGTTCCCCGTAGCCTCGTATTGGTGCGGTCTGTGCGGTCGTGGCCTTTTCCTCGTTATTTTTGTCGTCGTCGTCGGCGGCATCACCGGCGCTTCGGTCGGCTTTGCTGCCAGTTGATGGGTCGTATTCGTTGGTATAGTTGTTGCTTATTTTGCAGTAGTAGTAGTAGTAGTAGAAGAAGTAGACGTAGTAGTAGTAGTTGTTATTGTTGTTGCTGTTGTCGTTGTTGTTGTTGTTGTTGTTGTTGTCGTTGTTGTTGTTGCTATTGTTGCTGCTGTTGTCGTCGTCGTCATCATCATTATCGCACTCCCTGATGTCGTTTTTCTTGTTGATGTCATTGCCGCTGTCGGCTATGACCGGTTGACCCAGTCGCTGGTGCTGGTGGTGGAGATGGCGGGCTTTGCTGATCGCCTTGCTGGTCTTCCCGTTCGTTGGTGCCCTCATTGCAATGAACGGCTGGCCCCCTCTTCCTCCCCTGTTCCTTCCTTCCACCCTTCCTCCATCTACCCGGCCATCCGTTTAAATCTTGGTAGAAGACGTCACCAAGGTGGCTGGCTGTTTGTGGTTGCTGCTGCTGCTGCTGTTATTGCTTCGACTAGGGCTGGCGGCACCGAGCCAAGAGTCTTCGGCTGCAGTCTACCACCTCAACTATGTTTGTAGTTTGTCTGGTACTCTTTCTCTCTCTCTCACTCCCTCTCTCTCCCTGCGGCTTCTCTATCTATATATATATCTATCTATATTTCACTCTCCTTCACTCTCCCTCCCTCCGTTTGTACCTCTCTCCCGCCCCCCTCTCTCTCGATACGTATTTGACCTCCACCTGAATCAATTCATGAATTCATTCATTCATCTATCACTGTTACTACGCCAACGAATGAGTGCTACCGCTAACTACTGCTACTACACGTACGATTTGTACCATTCCGTTTGAATCGTAGTTAGTTTCGGTTTCGTTTTGCATTTCTGTTCGTGCAATCGAGGCTATTCCATGCACTGCGTTTCGATTTTCTTCGACTCCTCTTCGTCTAATGTTGGTCTCCGATCTCTCCTCTCTATCCAAGTGTACCGACTAGTAGCAGGAATTTGTCGAGCTGGAGTTGCCGCTGGACTGTTGTTGCTGATGGTCGGAAGTGTGGCCTTATCGACGGCGAACGGCCCATCCTCGTGTCTCCATCCATCTACCCGGCAGCCAATCTGTTTATGCTGCTATGCCTGTAGTTTTACTTCGTTTTTATTGTTACTTTTCTCGTCTCGCACGATGTGGAGGAGGAGACCGAACAAACTACAAACAGTTTTGCCGGTTGCTGCCCGTTCAGCGTCCAGCAGTCAACAACAACAAAAAACGCATGCGTCTCTCTCTCTCTCTCTCTCTCTGCAACATTTGGCAGCACTCATCTAAAGCACGCGCTCACTCGCTCGCTCAGGGATACTCAATACTTTTGAACGTTTGCACACACGCTTGCCATACCGTGGCGACGTCTCTGTCTGTGGATAGGCGGGCCTAGTGAGCTAGTACGCGGATGATGATACCTCGATGCTTTTTCGATTTGGCATAGTCAAATGAGCCAATCAAGCCTGACAGCGATATACGTACTGCCCTTGCATGCGTGGACAACAAGACTATCGAGGCCTCAAGCAAAGTCTGTTGCGGTTTTTTTTGCTATCAACGCCAGCAAGACCCGTGATACGCCTCAAAGAACCTGTGGTTGGTGTGCAGGAAGTCACACTTGATTTCTTTAAGACATTGCTGTTGTAGGCATAATTATTTAATGCTATTCCGCTTGAGGATATACGAATATCTCGCTATATATCTCGTTGAGCCCAAATTTTGCTAAGCGATATATGTCCCGAATATCTCGTTGAGCCCAAATTTTGCTAAGCGATGCTTTCAGGGCAATGTTCGGCAGAAGCCGCAGAGATTCTGTAGGTTATATGTTGATCTGCGCTTGTTGATGTGAAACATTTCATGTTTTAACGACATTTTTAGACGGTCGTCGTTCGACTACGCCATGTTGGTGTGTTGTAAATTGCTGTAAATGTGTAATTTATGTGCGTAAATTTGTATAAATCTGCAACAGCTAAATTTGTACACAATCACTTTACATATGATTTTTACGAGAACTTAAGCATTGTGAGAACGCAGTTTCGTTAATAAACACATCTTTGCACTGTCTTGTTGTTGTCGTTGCTGTCGTCGTCGTTGCTCTTCCCGTTATTGCTGTTGTTGTTGATGTTATGGTTGCTCGTCCCGTTTGTTGTTGTTGGTGTCGTCGTTGTTGCTGTTGTTGTCATTGGTGTCGTCGTTTTTGTTGTGGTTATTATTGCAGTTGTTGTTATTTTTGGCGTCGTCGTTTTTGTTGTGGTTGTTATTGCAGTTGTTGTTGTTGTCGTCGTCGTCGGGTAGACGGACATTTGCAGCAAAATCCCGACGCTTCCTGTTCTGGGGATCCCGGTGGCGTCAGCGGTCGCCATCGAACCTCCAATTCCCAGAACGGCGGCCTGCCTGTTTATTATGGCCATCAGCCAGTAGGGGGGTTGGTTAGCGCTTCGATGGCCGCAAAGTAGCTATAGTTGTCGTCGTCGTGGTCGAGGAATAGTAAGTATTAGTAATAGTAGTTAGGGGAACAGTAGTTGTAACCGTAGTGTTAGCTCGATACGTAGACAGACCGAGCAAACGGCACAACGTTGTGGTCAACGGTGGTCAAGTGATCAGAGGCGCAGCGGTTGACGTGGTTCATGTTGTTGCTGCTTCCGCTGCCGTTGCTGATGTTGTTGTTGCTGCCGGTGTTGTTGTTGATGTGGTTGTTGTTGCTGGTGTTGTTGTTGTGGTTGTTGTTGCCATTGTTGTTCCTGTTGGGTTCATTGGTTGCTGAGTGGTGCCGCGCACTTACTTGTCGTAACGAGAACGCTGCAGGCCACGAGGCCAGAGATCACGCATGCTGTTGACATTTCTATGGAATACGCCGATTTCACCACAACGCGTGCGTTGCCTCCTTTCATACATTGGCGCTTCTTCGGGCCACTTCGGGCTTCTGCAGCTATCGAATAACGCACAACTGTCGTGATTCTACCATTGTGCCTCCTACGTGTGCGCCGCCACCACTGATACAGCAAATAATAATCATAATAATAATAATTATTATTATTATTTTTATGATTGTTATCGTAATAATAACCTGAAGTTCAATCGGTTGCTATGGTTTTTCTGTTCAATTTAATCTAATATATATATATATATATATATATATATATATATATATATATATATATATATATATATATAGAGAGAGTAATAGAAGATTGCAATCGCCACATTTCTTGATATAGGAAAGGCCCTCTGTTCGATCGAAAAGGAAATACGATGCTACGTGACATTCTAACGCAAACCATAATTACTGGTAGACAGTTCTTCTTCTTTGCACTTTCACTTTGCCAGGTTCTTGTAAGTATTTTGACGTCGAAGATAAGATGTAGAGAGGCGACTCTAAGATGCTTACATGCGACATCACGCGCTAACCACGATGCAGGGAAATCTAGCAAAAAGTTAACCGCACAGACCAGAAGGGTGCGGGCAGATCGACCCTTAGCGTTTGCTCTTGACGTTGCATGATCAACGATTTCAGGATAAGCGGGTTAGCATTAGAGGTCGAGAGTGTAGAGACATACAAATATGGACCGACGTAACGGTGGATATTTGGTTAAACAAGGGATGCCGGAATGCGTCTACGACAATAGCCGAGTATCTGCCTGTGAATGACTTACTTACGTCGGCCATGGCGCTTACTCCAATCGAGAGGGCGCAGAGACGGGACAGACCGTGTATACAATGTTACGTATTGGGAAACCACGACTCTTGTCATCCAGTGAGTCCTTTAGAGAATACATTTACACCCCACCCCGACGGTTTTGAATATAAAAGAGACGGGTGAGCCGGCATTTCGGGAAAATGAGTTTCTCGGAGAGAAATCGACACTTGAAACGTTCGTCGAGCAATGCTTTATTTTCAAATGATACGAAAGTGATAGGATATAAGTGATTTTTTAAACTTTAGCTTACATGCCCGTAAGTCTGCAGATTTTAAGAAAGATAACTTTAAAAGGTATGTGTCTCGCGTGGATCGCACACCGCGCGACCACGTGGGTCAAAGTCGCCGCCCAACTCCTTTACTCCATTCCAATAATAAGATACCTTACTTATTAAAATGACTAAATAAACGTATATATGTATTGTCTCGAAATAAATGATAATCATAAGGTTATTTATATATATATATATATATATATATATATATATATATTTATACCAGAAGCAAGTAAATCGACAGCAACAATCTATTAAGAACAACAACAATAATACAGTAACGTGCCACGGCAAACAGTGAGTGTGTTTTCCACGAGGCTACGAGCAGTAATAACGTCTCATGCAAAAAACCTATCGAGCAAAGCGGCTAACGTTGCAAGACGATTGCTCTGCATTCGGCAGGTCGTGAATCGACCAACCCTGAAACGGTCACTTCGACATTGATGTTTATGATCATCTTCACTCATTTGAGACGAAGTACATGCCAAAGAATCTCAATAAAGAAGACATTGCGCATTACAATTTTTGTCGATGATGATGATGGCGACGATGATTTTTCTTTCGTTTCTACTAGTAGTTCTAAGACAACAACAACAACAACAGTAACTACAACCACTACTACTACGACTACTAAGATCATTCTTGGAACTGCCGGCCGACCTGTGCTATTCTGATACGTTGATGCAGAAGTATAGCGATCAAGCAGAAACAATTTTACAAACTATGCTGACGCAAAGCGCAAAGCGAGATCGAGTCAACCGACCGACCGACCAACAGACAGAGATAAAGAAAGGAGAGAAGGGGAGAGAGGGAGGGAGGGAGACGCAAGCTAAAGGAGCGCAATGTGAAGCGACACGACCAACCAGACGGAAACAACCGCGTTGAGGAAATCGTCAAGTGGCTGTTGACGAAGTCGTCGGCGAAGACACTTCGGTAGAGTAGACGATATCGTAACGGTGAAGCTGAAGAACGATGGATGAGAAAGAAAATTTCCTCGCTGGGATTCAGTCGTTGACGCCGCCGCAGCAGCAGCATCAGCAGCAGCCTTCGCCGCCCTAGCGCCTGGCGGGCACGCTTGGCGGGTTTCGTGTCGTTGTTATTGTTGTTGTTGTTGCTATTGTTGTTGTTGTTGCTATTGTTGTTGTTGTTATTGTTGTTGTTGCTGTTGTTGTTGATAGCATTGTGGCTGCTGATGTTTTTGGTTCACTCAAAAAGGGCGGTGGTACTTTAACGCCGGAAAAAACTGACAGATGCGGTATGGCACCCGGCGTCAACGTCATTCTTTATAACTTTGTTGTCATTATCATTACTACCGCTTATCGTGCAGCATTCGTTAAACCTCTTCTAATGTCCCTTCTCATGTTTATCCTATCGGGCTCTATTATTATTATTTTTATTATTATTTCACTCAAATTGAGTATAATATACACTTCATGTTGGTGTTTACTGTATAGTCCTTTATCTTCTTCATGCTTCCGGCCAGAGAACTAGTGTAATGATATATGCTCCAGTGGTGCGCATTTACGATACATGGCACATTTCTGCAAGCAGAACCGGCAGGCCCACAACTCATACTCCCTGTGAAAGGAGGCGCTTGAACCGTGTCGCCGGTTCGATCCCTGTTGTTGATCGCATATTCTTTGAGCGATTGAGAATATATGATAAACCGGCCCCCGGTGCATTGAAGATATACCTCAGGTTAAGTTCCAAGCCCGTAGGGGGCGGAGGATGGTCTAAAATTAAAAACAACCTCCTTAAATTCTAGGTAGTGATCACCATGCACGATGTACCTGGTGAACACAGGCGACTGTCACGTTCAAGACCTGCCTTCTCTTTCTACTTCTATATATATATATATATATATATATATATTGTGCCGACCTTGTTTTCCGCATATGATTCTTTGACGTGTTAGGCGCAATGATATGACTGAGTGAACTTGTAAGAAAGGCAAAACAGAACAAATGTAGATACGTATATTGCCGACACCTCTAAAGCGGTTTCATTGTCTCCTCTTATTATGTATACAATCGTATTAATCTCATGCTTATACCGTTACTGTTTTTAACATCGACGACGACGACGACGATTGTCAATGATTTCAATCAGTAGTCGGGTGGCGAACGGTCAGCATCTCGGTATTTGCGATTTACCAGGCAACGCGCCTTCTTTATTGTTTTTGTTCGTTTCTTGGCTTTATTTCATTGTCATTGTGTACGTCTACGTCGTTAAGATAATGTCCATTCTCAAGAAGAATTCAAGAAGAACCTCCATTTTCAGCTGAGTTAAAGAAAATTGGTCCCGATGAAAATGGTTGTAACATATATTTAACAAAAAAAAAAACAAAAAGTAGTAGCAATAGCGAAAAATAGAAACGGTTCATGTTAATATTATTAGCAATCATCATTATCATAATTACCGAACGTGACAGGCTATGCCGCTTGTTTGTGCCACGGTTTGTGATGGAGTTGCTATACATTCGCGAGCAGGTTACTCTTGTTTTCCTTTTGGCGGCCTACAACCTCATAGAGGTGGCCGTGGTCTCCTTGTACCGTTGTTTTTGTTGCTGTGCTTTTGTGGTGACGGTGGTGGTAGTGGTGTTGCAGTTATTTATGATGATATGCTGTTACGGTCCCTCCGTTTACTGTCGGCCTTTGTTAGAGCATTTTTTAGATTCGCTGTTGTTGTTATTGTTGTTGATTTCGTCGTTGTTTCTGTTGCCGTTGCTGTTGTTGTTGCTGCCGTGTGCTGGTGTTGTTGTTGTTTTTGTTGCCGTTGTGTCACAGGCAATTTCTGCTGCCGGCATCGGATGCTTTCAACAACAAAAGTGTATCCATTACATCTATATCGCCGCCTCCGCTCTTTTTATCAGTGTCTGTACCTCGTCCATGATAGAATCGAAACCGGATGTAGTGCTCGTTACCGTGGTGGGGTGTGCTTTGCCAGCCTTTGGCCCTTCGGCTGACCGTTGTTGTTGTTGTTGTTGCTGCTGTTGCTGCTGCTGTTGTCTTTGTTGTGGTCTATTGTTGTTGTTGATTTGGTTATTTTTGCGCTTTGTGCTGTGTATTGGAGAGCTTTATTCATTTCGTTCTTACAACGACGAGATCGATGATGAGAGGTCTTTTCCGTCAGACCTATTAACGAAGAAAGCCACAGATGCAATTAATACGTTTACTGTTACGGGCAGCAATGATGCTTGCAGTATGTTTTAAACAAAATAACAGCCATAAAAACAAAATTACGTTTAAAAAAAAAACCGTTTTTCCTGCTGTACAAAAAGTGCAGCTCGGCCGACTTTTGCTTGTCATTTCGGTGCCAACGGTCTGCCAATTTTTTGCCTTAATTTTAAGCAGCTTTTAAAAAGAGCTCAATATTCATTCACATTTCCAATCAGTCTTCGGCGAGGCGGTAGACTGTAGAGGTGTGTATGTATGTGTGTTTTCTCGTACGTGCGACAATGGTTATTTTGTTTGTTCCAAGCTGCACTGGGATAAGCAGACAAAGACCACGCACACGCAAAATGCTGTGTAATGGCGTGTTCCCGCTTGTTGTTGTTGTTGTTGTTGTTGCAGTAACGCCTGTCAAGGTTGATCGAACTGCCACCAAGCACTCTGCCAAACGCAAAATGCCGAAAATGAATGAAATCGCCTAAATGACAGAGGCGGGGTTGGTTTCGTCGGGAAGAGCTGGCATCACTCCTCACTGGCTGGCGCATCTCCTGAACCGTAGCAGCAGAATGTAGAACGACACCACAGCAGCATTTTTGGGGTACAGGCGCCGATGTTTTTCTTGTTTGTCTATTTTAGTTATGATCGAGAACTCGCGCCACAGCCTTAACGCTGTGATTTTGTGTCTGTTTAGGGGGGGAGGGGGGTGGCGAGGGTGATTTAACTAAAGTAAATTGAGTAAAAAATCTGAGTCTGAGTGAGACTAAACGGGGGGGGGGGGGACTTTGAATGTCCCACCGGGCGCCAAACGGGGTTAACATGTCAACTCTAGGATGAAGGTGGTGCTTTTGCTGTACCTAGCCATCGGTGAGTCTCCAAGTCGGTATTGAGGTGATTGAGGCTGACCGATGAAGTCGTCGCCATGTGAGGAGCGTGTGGGGCCAAAATACAACAGCAAGTGCGACAAAAATACAAAGACAACAATAACAACACAGCAAAACAACAATAACAATACAACAACAACAATAATAATAATAGCAACTACCACTACTGATATTACCACGTTTCGTCTTCCTACTACGACATCGGCGTGTTTGGCTAGGATCACAACACGACCGTGACCCGGATTTTGTCCAAACCGCAGTTGCCGTTCATGCCGAGAGTCCATGGGAATTCGCTCGGCGGCCGACAATGTAAATAATGATTGAGGCACACTTACTTAGTCCGTGCGCAGTTTGGGCTGGACTTAGACAGATAGAATACAACGAATGTTGTCAGGTAAGCTACGAATCACTACGAATATTGAGCGTAAGTTGTTTTTCTACTACGTTACTGTTACAACGATGAGAACTCACTATGTCTACGTAGAGTATGTAGATAGGCGGCTATCTGTTTCGGCCAGACTGACGTCATTTGAACTTGTGCCAGAGCGGCTGGCAATTACTGCCCATTTTATTATTACTACACTGTTTACCATTGACCACATCTTATGAGATCACTGCTGCGTTTACAACAACAACAACAACAACGACAGTAGCAGCGGCAACAACAACAACAACAACAGCAGCAACAACAACAGCACCAGCAGCAACAGCAACAACATTGAATACTGCAGTGACGGCAACATTAGCCTCGACTGTTACTGCTCATACTGTTGGTGTGGCTGACGGTTTAGCCTTTGCTCCATCAGCAGAGAGCTGTTCGCTGCTGTTCGGCGTCAAATCGTGTGCGGCCATAGTGGCCGCCATATGTACGTGCTTTGACGCGATCGATGCGTGCCATTTCGACGTCGACAGTGACGATAAAACGCGTCTGTTCCTCTCTGTCTCGTTCTTGTTCCTCTTCTTCTTCTTCTTCGTTTTCCTCTGGTGTTGTTGTTGTTGTTGGTGCGTTTGCTGTTGTTGTTGTTCTTATTGTTGTTGTTGTTCTTATTGTTGTTTATTGCTGTTGTTGTTGTTGTCGTCGTCGTCGTCATCGTCATCATCACCATCGTCTATAGGTTTCGACGTCGACTTCATGAGTTCACGTCGAAGCACAGAGAGCTGTTCGGAGCAGACGATCGGGGCATCCACTGACGACTTGCTTGGTCGCGGCGGCGGCGGCTTACAGGCTCTCAGTTTTTCTGCTGTTACAGCTCTTGTTGTTGTTGTTGTTTTTGTTATTGTTGCCTTTGTTGTTGCTGCTGCTGTGGCCGATTTTGCTGTGCCGATCTGCTGCCGTTTCTGCTTTGCCGATATGCCGGCAAATAGCCTGCAGTTTCTGCCGGTGTGTCGATGTGCCGGCTAAGAGCCTCGTTGGTGCTGCTGCTGCAGCTGCTGTCGCTTTTGCTGTTCTTTTCTACGTCTTTCATCCTGCTGGCGGTCCGCCGATAGTTCTGGCTCACTCTGTACACGTAACTATGTGTGTCTGTATGTTTGTATGTATGTGTGTTTATGGGATAGGCGTGTGCGTATGTATATCTAAAATTGGCCGGCTCTATGGTGTGTGTGTGTGTGTTGCGTGTATGCTCGCGCGGGAGCGCTACGATGTGTGCGTGAATGGAGAATGAGTTCTTTCCCGGCGTTTTGTTGCCTGCGTCGTCTGCTGACGTTTTTTTCGTGTTGTTGTTGTCGTCGTCGTCTGCTAACGTTTTTTTCGTGTTGTTGTCGTCGTCGTCGCCGTCGTTCATTGTTGTTGTTGTTGTCGTCGTCGCCGTTGTTCATTATTGTTGTTGTTGTTGTCGTTCCCGTCGTTGTTGGTGACGATTCTTCCCGTGGCCGCGGTCGAGATGACCGGCATCGCCGGTATTCACGCTATCCCTCGTAGCTGAAGACGTTTCTTTCCCCTTTCCCCCCGCTCCCCGCTTCCCACCGCTGCTGCCGTTGTTGGGGGAGGGGGCTGTGCAGTCGTCGTTAATGAACGACCAAAGGCAAAACGAGACGATGCAGCGGTAGCAGCGGCGGCGACGACGACGACGATGGGAGGACGTCAGCGGACACGAGCACCACGACGACGACGACGGCGACGACCCCTGCCGAACCCCCGAACGAAGAAACGCGCAGAGGGAGCGGGGAAAACGAAGGAGGGAAAGGAGGAACGCAACAGCAACGAAGCAAAGGAACGCCGATGATCTGGGTCGAACGAGCTACCGGCAAATGAGCGTGCCGATGAGCGTCTGGTCTGCAGTCTGCAGCCAGCAACAGCACCAGCTTCGCTAACAACACCACTACGAACCCAGCGCCAGGTCCAGCGCAATACAGCGCTGGGCTGTTGGAACTGCAGCTACAGGATCTACACTAACGCTTCGCGTCCAGCGCCGCCGCGTCCAACGTCGGTATCATGGCACGGTACCACCACCAGCATGCATTCACTTCGTCTGTGTGGCCGGTACGAAATACGATAGGTGGACGGTGGTGACCAGCGAGGGGGGAGAGGCGCAGAGAGAGAGGGGGGGGAAAAGAGCTAGAGATAGGGAAAAGAGGGAGGCAGGAGAGGAGGGAGGCTAAGGGAAATATTAATAGATTTCTACTAACTACTCCAGTTTGTCAGTACAGCTGCCGTGTATGTATGTATGCCCGTAGAGATGCTGGCAGACTGTATTCCAGTGCAGCTACGTACATATACTGGTTGCCTTTGAGTGTAGTTGCAAATACAAATTTAACTGTGGCATTCAATTGATATATATATATATATATATATATATATATATATATATATATATATGTATATATATACATACACGTGTGCGAGACACAGGGATGGGTCTCGTTTGCAGCCGCTCGCTTTGTCATTTCCCTTCTGCTCTTTCTGTTCATTCGTGCTTATCGGTGTGTTCCTGGCCGTGGCAGTGTGGGGTTACTGTTGTTGCCGATGTTGTTGTTGTTGTTGTCGTCGGTATTGTTGGTAGCACTTGATCATATATTGATGTATGGTCGCTGATATTCATGTCGCTGCTGTGCTGTCGTTGTAGTTTATTTTGTTGCTGCTGTTGTTGTTACGGCATTCCTATGATTGGTATTGTTGTTGTCGGTACTGTTTTTGTTGTGGTTGTTGTTGTTGTTGTTGTTGTTGTTGCTGCTGCCGTCGTCGTTGTTGTTTGTTGTAGGCGGCTGTTATTACGATTTTTTTTCACGTTTCGGCTCGTTGTATTGCTTAGTATTGCTAGTAATTTGTTTTGTTGATGTTGTTGTTGTTGCTCTGTTCGTAGCACCGACTCACTGATTTTGACAGCTACGTCAAGAGATATTCATTGCTTTCTCATTGACGATGATGCTCTGCAATGGTCTGTTGCCTGCAACTTGGTTTTGTTGCTCGATATTCACTCTACCAATGTCAGTAATCTTGCTGTGCTTCCTGTTGTTACACGTCAGTAGACGGTACGTCTAAGTCGAACTCGTCGCCTACTGACAAACGAACAGAGACGGTATCAATGAGCTGTAACGATAAATGCGGCCAACAGCTTTGATGACGATAACAACAACAACAGCAACAACAACCACAACAGCAACAACAACAACCACAACAATAACCAACAATAACAACTTCAGAATGGAGAACGTACTGTGATAGCTGTGGCAATCACGTCAGCAACTACAGTATCATCAACAGCAATTTAACTAAAGATTAATGACAGAATAAGCGCATAAAACAGCTCGTGTTCATTGGACTATTCATATGAAAGATATGAAGATAAGATTATTGTCAGATTATGGCAACTTTGTAAAAGTCGCCATTGCCTCTTCACGCAGGCTACTTCCTATTTTTACTGATGCAGCTTGCTAATCTGTGTCATTTTGCTATCTATCTGGTTGGCAAATGCAAGCATGATACAATTCGGCGCAGTGTCTACGAACTGCTAAATGTAATGACATACTTAAACGTTTTGATTACTTATCGCTTCTACTACTACTACTACTACACACCAACGTGGATTACGCACTGCACTGTAAACACTATGACATGTTGAAGACGATGGTGTATATATATATACATATATATATGCACCGTTTATGAATCGATTTATTGATGCCGTAATTTATTGTCGCTGATTGATTGTTGTTGTCGACCTGAGCCAAGCGGTGGAATTTACAATTGCAATTTACATCACTACACATAGCAGACTACGTGTTGAACAGTCAACAGTCAATAGTCTGCGGATCAGAAGCGGCTGATCAAGTAAGGGAGGACAGCCGGCGGCAAGCCTTACGTTCTAATTAGAGCAACGAATTCTTAACTAGTACGACAACTTCGGTCACTGCTATGCTCACTAGTTCCGTTGCAGTACAGTAGTAGTAGTAATCACGCAAGCGGCTGAAGCGGCCGACCGCGCCCACAGACTCATCGGACAATGATGACAACCATTTGGCACGGATTGGCACTAGCCAAGAGATACCAATACCAATGGTATCTTACACGATCGTACGCGAGAATCATCGGTACACATGGCATGTGCCTTTCTTCCTTTTTTGCAACGAGAAGAGTCGTTTCGTTGGCCGATACTATACGAGCTACAAATCACTACAATAATTCACAGCCAGTACGGGTATAGGCCGCCGACGAACCGGACTGACTGGAGGATACAAACGGACAAAAGGACAAATTGTAAGAGAAGCAGACAGAGAGAGATAGAGAGAGAGATATTGTGTATATGTGCTATGTGTTTTTGTGAGGAACGCAAAAGACAGAGGGAGATATATATATATATATATATATATATATATATATATATATTATTATTATTTAAAAAAAAATATGTATATATATAGAGAGAAGTCGTTGTCTTCCCCTGGCGGCGGCTTCGTTCCGGTAGTTCAACTGCGTGGTCTGCGTTACACGTGCGATCACAACTGTGGTTGGTGTGTCTTGATGCCTTTTGATGGAACAACAACGCTTCGATGTCGAGACGACGTCATTGACCGCCGCCGCCGCCACACTGTTGTACACAGTGCTCGCTTACTCGCTGCTAATTGCCTCAGCTCGTCTACGACAGACGGACGGACGGACGGTTGGTTATACACGTTGCGGCCATTGCGTGGGTAGACCCGTCGTCGCACTATCAAAGGGAATTACACGTACACACACACGCATATATATATATATATATATTTATATTTATAAATATCTACAATTTTGAACGATGTATAGCACAAATACACTTACTAATAATACTTTGGAAGATTAAGATGAATAAATATCATTCTTTTATAAATATGAATCAGAACTTTTCGATCAGTTATCGTGTATGCATACATATATGCATATACATATATTTTGGATGGCGGTACCGTAGCACGTGTTTGAACGTGTTGCCGAACGGCTAAATTAATAATAATAATAATAATAATAGTAATAATAATAATAATAATAATAATAATAATAATAATAATAATAATAATAATAATAATAATATATATTATTATTATTATTATTATTATTATTATTATTATTAATGACTGGTCAGTCAGTCCGCTACAAGTGAGCTAGTTAGACGGTGAGGCCCGTCGACCAGACAACTGGTTAGCTTAACCAAGCTGTGGTCGAGTCGGTGGCAGCTGAGTGATGTATGATGTGTAGATGGCGTTTGTCAAAGTTAAAAGTCTGCATGGCCGTGATGGTCATCGACGTCATCGTGGGCGCGTCATCATGTCCCAGTGGTTGCAGCTTAGTCGTAGCTTAAGTGTTGATAGTGGTAGTTAAAGCGTTAGCGGTAGTTTAAGCGTTCGTGGTAGTTTCAGCGTCAGTGATAGCAATAAGGGTAGCATCGACAACAACGACAACAACAACAACAACAACAACAGCAGCAGCAGCAGCGACCGCAGCATTCGTGACATTGTGGGACAAGGATAAGAAAGCATATCGTCTGCTGCCGCCGCCGCCGGCATGCAGACAGACGGCATGCAGACAGATTGACGACGACATTGGTGTGAAAGTCAGGAGAATGACGGCGCGGACGACGCGAATAACCACCACCAATACCACCAACACCACCACCACCACCACCAGATTCAACACGCAGTCAGTCATACACGCCGCCATCCCTACGCAGACGCTGTACGGCGGCCCCACTCAGCTGCCACCGTTGCCGAGTGAACGCCCCACCCGACAACGCTCCACCCTTGTCGGGCAAGCGGCGCGTTGTCGGCTGCTTTCCGATACCGCCACCATTACGACGGCGTGTGACCATGTCGAGGTTGTGCAGTCAGACGAGGGAAGAGGATAAACGATGTATATATAGAAAGAGAAGGAAGAAGCGCGTGCCGTCGGTGTTGTCGTTGTTGTTATCGTCGTCGTCGTCGTCGTTGTTGGTGTTGTTGTTGTTGGTGTTGGTATTGTCGTCTTTGTTGTTATTGTCATTGTTGTTGTTGTTGTTAGTGCAGCTGCTGTTGTTGTTGTTGCTGCAGCTGCTGTTGTTGTTGTTGTTGTTGTTGTTGTTGGTGCAGCTGCTGTTGTCGTTGTTGTCCTCGTCGTCATTGATATTGCTGCCCCTTGTTGTTATGGCGGCCGTGGTGTTACTCCGACGAGTAGGCATATATACGGTATCTTTCAATTTTTATTCATTCCTTTCTCTATAGTTCTCTCTACTAGATTTTTCAGAAGTGTGTTGTCAGACGATGCTATCAGATGATGATGATGATCCGCCCAGCATCTCGTTGTCTTGAGTAACGTTTATATATAATATCACTAACGCAACGGAACATCAACCCGTAGTAATAATGCTAAAAAGCTTGTCGTCTTCCATAGGCGAACACTGAGAGTTGTCCCGGGTTTTTTGTTCGCTTGCTCGATTTAGCGCACAACACCCCCCCCCCCTCTCTGTAGTAGCAATGCTGAAACTAAGGGTGGGTTAGATCATTAGACCACAATTGTATTTTCTACGGCTTACGTCATCTAGCGGCGAGTTTTGGCTACGAAACTTGGGGGGGGGGGGGGGGGGGGAGTCACTCTCATGCCTCCATTAGGGTCCTCTGATATCATTATCATCACCACGTCACGATCCACTTTTTGATCATCATACATTTAGAAACATTTCTCTCGTATCGTTTTCGCATTCGCCAACCAATCAACCAGTGACAGTAAATGTACTGTCACTGGTTTGCTAACTACGCATTTATTATCACTCATCGTTTACTAACAATCGTTTGCATCTAGTCACGATTAGTTCGATTTACTGTAGTAGTCGAGTCATGCCGCTGAGTACAAATGTGTTTCTTTACACCACGACGACGATGACGATAGCATTAGCAGAGTTCCACTTTAACCCGCTAATCGTTGCTCAAGTTATCTCTACCCCCCGAGCCGCGCAAGTAATGGCCTAAAACATACGACGAGATATAGCCATATTGAGCACGAACATCGTTTACTCAGCACAACCAGCAATTGTTTGTCTATTTAAAATCTCGTCCCATAGAAGTCATGATCGCTATGGCGTTTCCCCGTTACTCATCCAAGGCTAGCTGGATGCTAGCTGTTGTTGGAACTATTAGATGAAATAGAGAAGCCTTTCAATCAGTCGTCACTCTTTCTCAATATTCATTTGGCTAGCTCTGATAAGACGATATCATTTGATTTACTATTATCTATATATATATATATATATATATATATACGCGTTGCGCTCACACAGGCGTGGCTCAGACTTTTTTGGCAAGCGTGCGTCATGCTGGCGAAACGGACTACGGGAATATATATATATATATATGTGTAACCGGCGAGCACATAGAAGCTTGATAAAAATAAAATGAAGATATAAACGTGAGGGCGTAAGAGGAGGGACAAGGGGTAAAGCCGAATATATAGAAATAGCCGAATAGAAACAGCAGCAGAGCTTCTATTCTGGCAAAGTCAGCAAGCAAAGGACCGCCATCCCGCGCCCGCCCGAATATTATTCGTATCTGCCTGCATTGTGGTCATATAGTCGCCGTCGTTGCTGTCGTCGTCGTCGTCGTCGACGCCGTTGAGGGAAAGCCAACAACGTGGGAAAAGGGTCTGGAAGAGAACGGGAAAAAGCAGCAAAGCCATCCATACCCTAACAGTTGATGTAGTGGGAGTAACTGTCGTAACCACAACAGCAGCAGCAGCCGTCAATAGGAGTTGTGGGCGTTTTTACAGTAGAGATTAGACAATGATGAGAGGGAGGGAAAGAGAGAGAGAGAGAGAGAGAGAGAGAGAGAGAGAGACGAGAGGGAGAAACGGGGAGGGAGGCGGGGGGTGAGACATGGGCATGGAGAGAGAAGAAAGTAAAAGAGTTATAGACAGTGTTCGTGGTGCTCCCTATCGCGTCATCGTTTCGAATCATTTGTTTGACTAGCAAATGATCACGATTGAGAGTCGTCAGCTAGACCCATGCATACTCCTCTGTCGAGTGTCTCTTTGGGTACGCTGTCTAATAATCTGAGCGGGTCGCTTTCCCAAAAGCACGACACCTGCACACTCACAGACATGTATACTTACTTGTCGTTAATCTGTCAGTTCTATTTACATATATTTACATTGGCATTTATTTAGTTTAATTTTATTTTTCAATATCTACAGTAGTCCGTTTTTTTGCAGTATTTTTTGTATTTTTTCTTGAATTTTATTATTCAGTGAATACGTTGAATGATAACGTTTTGAGTTTTAATTGTATTCCCTCGGAATTAACAGTCGTTTTTCTTGATTTATTTTTTTATCTACAGAGTAGATTTTTATTAATTATATTGTTCAGTGTTGTTTGAGCGACGAGCATACGTTATTGTGTTTTTTTTCCCGCGAATCGACCAGTCTGTATGTCACACACATTACACGTTTGTATGTAGAATACTAAAAAGGGACTTTATGCTTATGATATGTTATCTTGAGAAACATTGTATTGAAAATGGACATGTGCGCTTGCGCTGGGATTAAACCCGCGACGCCGATGTATTGTCCACTACTCTATACTCATGTCGCACTGTAATAAAAAAAAATCCATTCGTTAGCTTGTTTGAATTGTTGACCACGTTGTTGGTCGCACTTACCATCTCCGCTTCTGGAACATGCTACCCGAATCTATTTTAGTTTCGTTGTTGTCGCCCATGTTCCTGTTCGACGGCAGCGACAACGCTGCCATCCATTGCCAGAAATGCGTTTAAAATTGAAATTCATGGACATTGTTAACACTAACTTAGTAGTAACGCTTGTACTGCAACAACCATGCACCATGTTTCTAGCATGCGTGGCATACCAAAATTGAGGTGATACGCGGACAGACACGAGCTATGGCTGATGCTTTGCCTATCACCAGTAGTACGGCCCTGATTCAGAGCGGTTATTGAATGAGCCATTTGACGAAAGTTACTCTGCCCGACAATATGGGTTTGGTCACTCACCCGAAGTGGAGCGGAGTGTAGATTTCTGTCTCTTTTTTTTTCATTTGCATATGCACATATACGAGGGCGGATCGGCAAGTTCTAGCGCTTTGAAAAGTTGCCACGGTTTTGTCGCCAAAGTAACTCGGTTTGCTTTGCTTAGAAGCAACAACGTTCCGCGATTTTTAAGAAGCCGGAAAAGAAGGAGCAACGAATCTGCATCAAGTTCTGTGTGAAACAGAGCCAAATCGTAAGTTCTAGAATGGTGGAAATCTTACGAACTGCCTGTGGTAATTAAACAGTGTCCCGAGACGCGGTGAATACGTGGTCGTATCGTCGATTTCGCGACAAACGTGAACAAACCGAAGATGACCCAATTTTTGTAATGCCTTCATCGTCAATAATAGAAGAAAACATTGAAAAAAGTTCGTGATTTCAACAATGACCGCTCCGCTCCGCTAAACAATGGCCGAACAATTACTATCAGGGAAAGAACTCAGAATTCGGAAATATCTTTTGGATCAGTTGTAACTGCATTGACCGATATTTTATGCTTCAGAAGACTGGCAGAGAGGTTCGATTCAAAAATGTTGAATTTCCAGTAAATGAACACCCGTCGGGAAATGACCGAATTAAGCCTGCAGGCTATAGCAGAAAACGTTCAGAAAATGATTACAAGAGACGAATCATCTACGATCGACAAGGAAAATAGCGAAATTTTAAGAAGATTTTAAAGGAACGTCCGACGGCGCAACGGCTTGAACTCTGGGCTAAGAACTTTTGGTTTCTCCATCACGACAACACTCCACACGACAACATATATATTGGTTTTGTTGTTCACTATATAAGACGCGTTTTCAAATATTGCCGCCGTTGATTATTGCTAATTGCCCTGCCTACCCCCCCCATCCGTTAGTGTAATTCATTGTCATTAATAACTTCTGTTGCGATAGATTTCTGATTGTTGATAGAATTTGTGTAGTAGCCCCTTTGAAACAGTCGATGCAAAGCGATCTTTATTTATTGTCGTTGACAATATACTAGCAAAAGGTACTACTTGTCTTAAATTTCAATTTGACAGGTGGTGGTGGTGGCAATAATATCAACAGTGTTTCTTGTTGCTTTCTGCTCTTAGTGTACATGTAATTGCTCTTGTTGTTGTTACTGCCAATGTATTTCCTTGTTGTTGCTGGTGCTGCTACCAGAGTTTTTTTTTGTTGTTGTAGTTGTTTTTGCGAGTGTATATCAATGTTAATATTGTTGTTTTGTTGCTGCTGCCATTCTATTTATTTACTGTAGTTGTTATGGCTATGTCTTTGTTGTTGTTGTTGTTGTTGCGAGTGTATATCAATGTCAATATTGTTGTTTTGTTGCTGCTGCCATTCTATTTATTTACTGTAGTTGTTATTGCTATGTTTTGTTATTGTTGTTGCTGCTGCTGCTGCTGCTTGCAGTGTGGTGTATCTCTTTGTCGTTGTTATTATTGCTGTTGTAAGCAGGTTACATATAGGGCGAAAGTTTCCGACATCTGCCATCAATATGTGCCATCTCGGAATCGAATAAACAAACAAACAAGCCAGCCAGCAAGCACGTATTTCCCGCACCCAGCCAAACCGGTCACACGAATAGTTGTGGTGGTGGCGGTGATGGTATTCTGTAGTAGATCTTCTTTGCCATTGAGCTAAATCGGCCGCCGCAGCGGTGACCGCGTGGCTACAATGGCTACACCTGCCAACAACAAGCAACAACAACAACAACAACAGCTGCTACAACTTTCGAATCGAATCTACAGCTGCTGAAGTGACTTCTGCTGCGGTTTCTGCTGCTGCTGCTGCTACAGCTGACGCGTCACTGGCGGGGCCACTGCCTCCGTCGGCGGCGTCTTCGGAACCTTCGAGCAGTTGCTCATTCGTTTGCCTTGGCAGAACCTTGTTGTCGGTTGTTGTTGTTGTTGTTGTTTTTGTTGTTGCAGTTATTGTTGTTGTTGTTGTTGTTGCTGTTGTTGTTGTTGCAGTTGTTGTTGTTGTTGTTGCTGTTGTTGTTGTTGTTGCAGTTATTGTTGTTGTTGTTGTCGATAGTTGTTGTTTCTGTTTATGATAATGATGTTATTGTTGCCATTGCAGATAAGCACGGTAGCCGTGATCGCCGTCTTTTTCGGCCATTGTATTTCGTTTTGTCTTTTATTACTACTACTACTACTACTACTACACTACTGCTACTATTTTGTGTCACTGTTACGATTTGATTGCTATAACTATCATTGTGGTCCGCTGTTGTGCGCATAGTATACGAGTCTATTTATATACATATGCATCACTTTCACTTTAGTTTTGTTCCATACATGTACGTATAAAGACAAAGAGATACAGCAGCGTTTACTCTGGATTCTACTCGTGGTGACACTGGCTGCGATAGCTTTCGAAGCGATTTGTCGCTGGTGCGTTATTCACTGTTAGCCAATGATAAGGCAACGATGGTAGAGTGGGTGCCAACTGGTCGTGGCTGCACGGGGGGAGTATTTAATAATGTTGTTGTTGTTGTTGTTGTTGTTGTTGCTGTTGTTGTTGCTATTGTTGTTGCCGTCGTCGTTACTGTTGGTGCTGCGGGAGGAGAGTCAAGGCTGACAGCAGCAATAACAACAATAACAGCAACAACAATAACAACAACAAAAATAACGATAACACATTCACCACTGGCAGTAGCTGTTCATTGTAGTAGTATTAGTACTATGATTTTGTCACCTGCAGTCTCGTCGCTTCGTATATTTATTGCTCCTGCTGCTGTCATCGATGTTTTTGTTGTTGTTGTTGTTGTTGTTGTGTTCGATGTTTTTGTTATTGTCGTCAATGTTTTCGCTGTTGTTGTTGCTACTGCTGCTGTTGTTGTCGCCAATGTTTTCACTATTGTTGTCGTTGTCGCTATTGTTGTTGTCATTGTCGTTGTTGCCCTTGCACAATATATCTAACGTCAGTGACGTGACGCGCAGTACGATCAGATGCTGCAGCAGCAGCATGAGAACCAATGGGAGAACCGATGGCAACGAAGTCAGTCACAGAAGAGTCACGGCTTTGGCTTTTGGTCTGCACCCGCCACTGTTGTGCCCGCGCGCATCGTCACCTAAAACGACGATGCGACGATTTGATTAAATCGAAAAACAAAGCAAGTCTCAACAACAGTAACACGCGTAACAGCAACTGGAGCAGCGAAAGCGAACTCAGCTGTAACAACAACAACCACAACACATTGTGCTGTTTAAGTCGAACAATCCGTTCCGCGGCCAGTCATGTATTTCGGGTCGCGTCGGTAAAGATAATGATTACCTTCATTGCCCGTAATTTGCCTGCTTACAGTTCTTTGTGTTTTTGACCCGGCTTTTTGACAGGCGCGACAGTGACTGTGTTGACCCGGTTGACACACAAACCCACAGACACAGAATGGGAGAGCAGAGACAAGAACACAATACGAGTCTGTGTATATAACCACTGCTGACGGGATTATGCGGTTGTGTCATCACATTAACGTAGTATACCGGACACTCTACAGCCAACAGATCGATTCATTAAGACAAACGCATTTTTCGTATTATTACATTGCTTACCTATTATGATGAAAAGCTATACTTAAATACACTTGTTTAGTTATGCGTATATACACTTGTTTAGTTATGCGTATATACCCTTGTTTAGTTATTCTTATATACACTTTAGTTATTCTTATATACACTTTAGTTATGCGTATATACACTTGTTTGGTTACGCGTATGTACACTTGTTCAGTTTTACATATGCACACTTGTCAAATCAAGTCAAAAAACACCCGCATTTAGACAAAATGGAAAACATAAGAGCGGCAATAATCTTTTTATTTTTATTTTTTTTGAGCGATACTCATTAAGAATAGATGATAAACCATACCGCTGTCAGCGAGTCAGCAGTCATGCTGCTGCCACAAGGACTTTTGGGGAAATCCTATTTATCTCAACATGTCCGCTGCTGCTCTAAGCGCCCTTCGTACAGTAAGGTACACATATGAAGCGAATTATATATTAAAAAA
>QVRM01001153.1:0-44276 GCA_003439945.1 Dermanyssus gallinae | reverse complement strand
ATCATATCATAATCTAAAAACCTAATATAATAATAAAATCCTAAGATAATAAGTTAAATCCCGCAATGCCAGCATGCAAAGCAGACACTACCAACGTAACAATTGATTGCAGCTTAATACAGTGGATTTTGCGGTGTATTATGTAATTTGGGAATCATAGGGCTCGTAAGTATTTTTTCAATGGAGCATAGTCTCTGAAAGTCATGTTTGGACTGAAAGTCAAACTACTAAAATCTGTGACACTGGTGTTGCTGCCTGAAATATAAACACAAGTAGGCGCACCGTCGTGTTCGTGATAAAATGGGCGATCTATGGTATACTGCGCGAGTTGCTCTCAGAGAACCAGTACGGATTCCGTGAAGAAAGGTCAAGCTTCAGGACATCAGCAAGATGCTCTCTAAGGCCAAGAACAAGAGGCAGACAAGACCCAGAGCTCGCAATCTTTGCCTCCTGATGTACATAATCCAGAATAACAACAGGCTAAACATCCGGGTGTATTACTTGAAAGATACTGAGCTGTAAAGTTCCACATTGATTGTGTAACGGCCAAAACAAATTAATTGGCAAGCCAGCTGACCAGGCTAATGCCAAAAACATAAGGACCGTCGGAGAAAAACTTCGTCCTATAGCTTCAGGTCGCTAACCAAGTTTTGCTGCACGAGTTATCGGTGTGGAGATCAGCTTTACTGACTATCAAGATCAAGAAGATCCGTTGCTGGTCACAACGGTCATCAGAGCGTACAGAACGGTGGCTCACAGGCCCTGTGCTGGCAATTGCTCGCATGATACCTCGAACAAAACGGATAGAGGAGGCTAAGTAAGTCGAGCCCGGTGCGTGATGCATTCACATGCGTCTTGCGACCGGAGGAGACACATAGGTATACGGGTTTACCACCTCACCGTTTCACATTTGTATTTATGAGGTCCGTCTTACGAAGCAAAGCGAAAGCAAACCGTGCACGTTAAATGTCAGCCTGAAAAAGTTTTTGGGGAAGCTGAGTGGACTGGGAGCGGAACGAACGGCAATAGCGTTGTAGACGAGGTCAGTGGTCCCAGATTTTATGAAATGGTGCCGATGGGCGTACGCAGAAACAACGTGCTACCTCTTATCGGCCATGGCAGCTTTCAGACCTGTATAGTAAACATTGGGAAGACTGAGGTAGACATATATGTTTTGTGCAACGTTAGTGAGATCGATCACGTGGATCACACGCAGGACTCTCGATAGCACGGGGCAACGTTTAGGGATGCTCAGCTCGAAAGAGTACTGGAAACGCAAGCTCTTACTGTGTGGAGGTCTTCACGAGAGCTAAGACAAAAATGAGGAAAGCGTTGCCAGTAGATTGAACACTGAAAGCCAGGCCAGCGGGACCTATATACATTCAAATCATATCATAAATATACCGGTCATGTAGGTCAGGTGACCACAGGTTTTTGTGGATTTAACAGCCCTACACTACCCAGATCAAAGAGTATGCATTTTGTTATTGTCTCCCTGTAATAAAATAATATATATATATATATATATATATATTTTTTTTTTTTTTTTGAGAAGTTTAATATAGTTTTATTTGCTTATATCTAATAGGCAACAATTGTATCCTTATGAACGTGTACACCAGATAAAATCAAGTGGAAACGTCACATATCCTCCAGGTTCGGGCGTGTCCAGTCTAGCAGAGTTCCACGCACAGAGGCGGCGTTACCCCGCTGAATGTCCAGCGATAGTCTCTGGTGCAAGTACTCGACAGCTCTATGGTCCCCTGTCGAACGATTGAGCGCCTTGCCGACACGTTGAATAAGTTTGTGCGTCTTCGGGCCAGGTCCCCCTAATGTCTCGAATGCCAGTGGACGAAAGTCGTGGGGGGTAAGTGATACTGGCATACTTTCTGCACTTGTTCGCTTCCGCCAACATAGACGCGTGTCCAGCATGTTCCGCTCCCGCACTGACCATTGAGGGGGCTAATGAGTCAGTAACGGTTGCATCCCATACCAGCATGCGACCCATCTCGAAGGACGTTAGTGTCAGCCCGTCCGGTCGCTTCCCATCATTCCTGCAGAGGCCAGGAGGCTCGAGAATGCACGGAAAGCCGGCCGACCTCAAAGCTCGGCTAAACGTCTCGTTAAGTGCGGCGTGTCGGGCTCGACGACCTGAGCTTAAGGCACAAGAGAGGCCATGATGTGCCTGTGGCCCCACTTGATCGCCGCATTTACATTGGTGGGGGATTACGAGAGCTGTCCCCAGGCGTAGCCCCGCACTAATCCGAACAGTCTTGTCATCTAATAGAGTGCCTAACTGAGCACTGGGGAGAGCCTGTAACCAGGCCCCGGCACTTTTTGAGGAGACCGCCCGTAGCCTGGCCTTGTCAGTCATAGTGGGGGCCTGCTCAAGAAGATGCGCAAACGTCTTCTCCTGCAGTGGGGTCGACCAGCCTTTCTGGGAAAGGGTGTCAGTGGTATGGCACCGCACAGAGAGGCTAATCTCTCAAGTAAGCCTGCCAAAGTGTGATCGTATACACTTTGACCTGTATCGTCCAGTAACCGTTTGGCCTTTTCCAATGCCTGGGACATAGATGAGACGATGGCAGGCCCAGCCAACGCTACTGCGTCTGGCAGTCCCAGTCCACCTAAGGATATGGGAAGCAGAGCCTGCAAGCCTGCATCGGGTGAGAGGCGTACGTTCAGGAGCAGTTCCAGTGTTTTCAAGGTCCACTCGTTAAAAGCTCGAAGGTTCTCGGTCGAGTCAAAAACAATTAGCCCCTCTAAGTAAGTGAGTTATCCGGGCCGCCGAAAAGCACGATCTCAGTAGGTACATTCCGCGATGAGATCCCAACGAGGGAAGACGGCTGGCGGCTACTTCAAGCTTTTTCTCTCCACGCGTCTAGAGCCCCAGGTAGCCCCTCTTGGCAAAGAGGAACCCGAGGAGCTCAATATCACTCTTCTAGACTACCTTGCAACCGGGAAGGAGATGGCATAGCTCCGATATATTCGGCGAGATCATATCCTCGGGGCCCGTGATGTAAACCTCGCATTTCCCAGGGTTTAGGGATAGACCACTCACCCTCTCGAAATCCAGGACTCTGTGGATATCACCGACTACCGTAGCTAGGTCACCTCCAAGCACACCGTCGTCTAGGTACCAGGCATTTAGAGGATTTTGTTGGAGGCCCGACTGCGAAGATATAGTCGCGTGTGGCAGAACCAAGTGCGACGGTTGAGCATAAGCCGCATGTACCTGGTGAAACATTTGCGGGGTGTAGCATTTCACCGCGTTTAGCAAGTGGTCTCTTCTGACGCTATTAAAGGCATTCCTAAAATCCAGCTTCACCAAGACAGTCGGGCTACTGCGGGAGTTTATAAATGCACGAGAGGTATGAATTCCGATCTCCGTCCCGCCAGTAGTTGCAAAACCCAGCTGATGGTGGCCAATTGCCGATAATATTTCAGCTTTGTTGGCAGCGCACCCTATTTTTGAAGCCAACCTCCGGAGTGTGGACGAGCATGCTATCGGGCGGATAGAGCCGCCTTTCTTCTTGAGAGCAAATAGTCGTGCCCCAAATATAATAGGTTGAAGGGCTATAGGGGGAGACCCCCACCGAAGAATGTCTACAACCTTTGCCAGTGCATCTGCCAGTCTATCGGCGACGGATCCTAAGACAGCAGACAGGAGGTCCTGAAGAAGTCGAGGCCTAAGGAAGTCAAGACCAGCTGCAGAGCTCCTAGGAAATGATTTCACGGCCAAGCGCACTTCGTCGCTAGAGGTAGTGGATATATATATATATATATATATATATATATATATATATATAGTCGATCTAGAATGGGTAAATTGGAGATCTTTAGAGAACAGGAAGTTATCGGTTAAGTCATCTACATCTGCAACGCATCTTAAGAGCATATAAAAACATAACTCTGTTCTAAGTAACTTCTTTAAGTGGAATACAATACAGCCAATGTAAAATCATGTTGTTTCTCACATATATATATATATATATATATATATATAGATATATATATATATATATATATATATATATATATAAATGTAACGCATTTATTTATTTATATATATGCATATATGAGCGCCCAACTAGATGCCATTGGCTCAGCAGTATGCTAAAAGCAAGACGCGACTGCGAAACAAACGGCACACATCTCTGTCCGACATAGGTTAGGTGGGAGGCCGTAGCAACATTTGGAGTTGCCCTGCAGGATTGGCCTACATCGTGAGCTAAAATAAAACATGCAACAGATGGCAAATGACGGTGTTATAACTTGCTCTTCTAAGCACTGGTCAATGATAGGCTTCAATCTGGATACTGCCATTTCCTTCTGTTGCGGATCTCTCCTCATCATCGTCCATGTGGCATGACTGTAGATAACAACAGCATCAGCTCGTATTAGCAAATACTACTTACTTATAGAGACGTATTTGACCTAGTTTTCTGGCGCGTGTCGTTGGAGAAAATCAACATAATTGTTTATCTCACTCAACTGAGTACATATACAGGTCTGTATATCCATAGATAAATTATGGCGTAGCAACAGCAATGTATATTCATAGATAAATGTATACATAATGTAGCAACAGCATTGTATATTCATAGATATATTGTGGCGCAGCAAATGACAGGTTCCGAATACCGTTCACTCGCCGTCCCGGTAGCATAGAAACCACCAGATCGCAAAGTGGGGGGTCTATCAAATAAACGTCCCCCTCTAACTTTTTGTTTGCCAGGCTTTGTTCTCCGCGTTCCGATGATACCGTTTAAAACAAGGAAACTATGTGGCATGTAATCTTCCTATGACAGAAATGCTCCTTGGCGGAGTAGGGCAAGAGATTCAGGTTCAACATAAGAACGAGCAAAATAGGCACGAAAAAGACAGCCACTTGAAATCTGCAACATCACTGAGGATCGACAGACAATCTTCTTTGAAAGAAGAATCAACTAAAGAACAAACAACAAGAAAATAATCAGACGAAGAAGAATACGTGCATGAAAACCCGACTCAACGGTTTGTTAGGGGAAATAAAGGTGCACTCTAGCGAAGCTAAAATAATAAGTTACTCCTGTCCTGCAGTGCGACTTAGTTAAGATACCCCTTTGCAGAGGCCTCGACTACAGCAAATTCAGCACACGAAATAGATAACGCAACCGTTTCAAACTTAGTTTCTCTCTCCCTCTTTATATTTCTGCTTTCGACTATTGTTGTCTCTGTCCCAATTTTAAGCCCAGTGTTTTGGAGTTAAATGTTAACCCTCGTATCTCCTTACGAGTGGTAATATTACTGCAATCGCGCACGTTTCCTGATTGTTTGGCTTAGGATCAGGCAAACCTACAACGTAGGTCTACCTTAGATTTTTTTCTGGACGTGTCAACTTTTAGTGGATATAAAAATCTATTCAGATAATAAGTTGTTAAAAGAACTCCCGCTTGCTTTCACCCGATACCGGGATTTTTCATGCGCTCGATGGAACCCTATGAACCCTTGGATTTCCTATGGTTATTATTTGCTGCATTAGGAAGTGACGTCAAAGTGGTTTTTGCCCTTGCTACAGTTTTTTTTGATATTATACTCAATACTGCGTTCCATCCTTCTATTTTCTTTTCATATATATATATATATATATATATATATATATATATCGCTCGTGGAAGCTATAAACGTTCCAAAAATTCAATAGCTTAAACATAATAAGAAAAACAATAAGCATAATAACAAGCATAATAATAACTATAGACAGTAATCTGCGTAGCAGTGCTAAAACAGCACTGACTTCTTACGACGACTTGGCTAATAGTTAATTTCGTTTAGGCTTGATCGCTCATATGATGGTTTGGATAATTCTGTTGAGTGCGAATGCCTGTTCCGAGATAGCCGGCATCCAGGTCAGTCCAAAAAGGTTTATAACTGATATATAACGGGATTTGGAGTAGCAGAGAAAAGCAGCCAGAAACCCCGCTATTCTTTCGACGACGTTAGAAGTCTTAGGAAATATTGCTGGCGAGCGGCCAATTCTGGATAGCCGCGGGCTACACCGATATATATATATATATATATATATATATATATATATGAAAGAAGAGTTGTTCTCTTTTCCATTCTTGTTTTCTATTTCTAATCCTGCAGCACATCCACTTACATCTGTGCAGTTTCAAATTGCGTCGATTTCGACTGTCTGCGTAAAGGCCGTTTTGCGACCTTGTGCGAGCGCGTAGGCCAGCTGCATGGCTACACGGAACCATCTGTGTGTGTGTGTAAGTTTCTTAGCGAATCGCTAAGTAGCTTGCAAGAGCACTTGGCGCGTGGGCATACGGTAGGTAGAGAGGTGCTGTTGGCCGATTTTTCTGACCGATGACGGTCTCACCTGTTAACAAAGCAAGCCGCCCCATTGAATTGGAAAACTATCGGGTACGGTGTACGATCGGATAAATACAGTCGCTGTAGTCGCGACTACTATCCATCATCTAGTGGAATGCATAGCTGTCTGCAATTTGCCATCAAGTGGAATACATGATTGTCTGCAGTCGTCCCCAGAAAAGAATGACGCCCGTTTACATTACCTCAACCTTGTGATGAACATACACGAAGTTGATCATTTCTAATAAGCCAATTTCGTGGTCAGATGCAAGACAAAAAGATTCCTGAAAGATTGACCGATACATTGGACGTGCATATGTGATTTGTTTGGCCTGGTCTATTGCAAAGCAGACACATGAAGTTGACATTAACTATTTCTGTTCTTCGTTTATAGGCGTGGCATATTAGTGTCACAAATCGGCCCGTAAAAGTTACCTCAGCCGATATTGTAATGGACAGATATAAATAAGGCTAACCATCTCTAACAAAAGTAACCATAATCATTTAGCGGCCAGAGTCCTAGCTAAGCAGTTAAAGACTTCTTACGAGCGGGATTACGATGGCATAAGTATTTCATGACTACGTTTAGCTTAATTTTCCATGTCAACTGTTTTCCTGTCTTTGACTAAACGAGGCCAACCCAAGCAATTATATGTGCTTGTTGAATGTCTCGCCCGAACTTCCGGGCAGTTCCTCGTCCGGCACATACGCCTTTAAGCTATTCCGTGCGCAATACATGTAATCCTGCCATCTGTCTGTCCCTCAATGCCTGGTTGGCGGCTGCTGACGACGGCAATGACGTCGGTAAACACAACGGCAGTGCACTCGAGAGTAACGAAAAGGGCAACAGTATTGCGCGTTGCTGCTACTAAATCCCCGAAAACGTGCGACAACACGACAGGATGATGATGTTGTTGCTTTATTTGACGCGCGGTCTTTTGTATCGGATCATCGTTTTCCCACAGAGCATCATCATGCTCAGCACTTGATTGGGCAGCCCTTATCTAACTAGAGTTGGTGCCCAAGCCCGAGTGGGTGCAAACTACCATGCTCGGATTGGAAGGAAAAGAAAAGGGTCTACTGGAGTGGGCAGATGATCCACGCAGCGTGTAGGTGTTGGCGACGTCTAGTTGCTGGAAGGACCCGATGTCATTATCCTTTGACCCACCGGCAGCGGGTGTTCTCATGATATCCTAGCTTACGGGCGCTCGGCACGAAAGCCCCAGGCTACTCCTACTACTACCAGTAGGCTACAAGGGCAACCATCACGTCAAAATGGTTTTTAAAGTGCGCTCGGTTTGCTGCGACCGATAAAATTGCTGAACGAATTCGTGCTGATTTGCGCCAAGTTGAGCCGTTTATTTGCCGCCGACATTAGCGACGTCAACCGAGGAAGGCGTCTGTCAATGCGCACCACATAGGCCGACATTTGCACAAAGAATGTTGAAATTAGGCACGTTGATTCGCTAATTCGAGCCCTTTTTGGAGTCAGGTTGACTCATCATTTCTCGCGCAACGGGACTCGATACAAGCCTGTCGTAAAGCCCCTGTGCTATTGTTTAAACGAATATACTCGTATGTGCCAATTCTAGAACAGTATTTAAGTACATTGCACATTGTGGGCTGAATATGGATGACACGAAACTCGTATCTACATGGATGTCTATCGTCGTCCGACAGTAGTAAAACGACCGTGTTTTTGAGGTGCAATTGCTATGCGGGTGCCATTATACTTGTATCGACGTACGTATGGGTGTTACTGGTTAGTCACCAGTGTTTGGTTGGGAGCCACCAATATAAGCTAACTGTTCGCTTAGTGACTAGAACGCCCTTTGTACTTTTATAAAGGTCTTACTTAGAGTTTGCGCACAATACGTGTCATTGCAAAAGCTCTACTGTTATTGCAAAAGCTGTATGAAGGTACTCGGTTATCTCGGAGTGTCAGATGCAACACTCCGCTTAAGTTTATCTAGAACGCGACGCCAACAGTCGACGACAACAGTCAGGTTCTACCAGAGATATCTCCGACTCCACGAGCTTGAACCCGTGAATAGCACAGCCACAAACACCTTTGGCTTGCACAAAGGAGTGAAGCCATCCGTATTTTCGCCATAGTCCTGTCTCTTCGCCACCACACCTGTAATCTAATAAAATCCTTTTTCGGTCATCACGCGCTTAAACTAGTAGTCAATACTACTGATTTCCACGGAACATGGTCGGACTTTGACGCGAGTCTCTATAGAGACGGTTATGCACTGAATGCAAGCGAGTTTAGGTAAGAGCGAGATTTGTGCGCTTAGCTCAAGCCGCGATAGCTTTAGTCGAACGGTTTAAGGTCGCCAAACATTACAGCCTGTACAATTGAGCCTGGAGTGCCACTCACACCAGATTTGACGCGCCAGTTATGCAAAATAATGAGAACGCTGAATGTTCATTCTAACCCACTGTGAGCCGCTTGTTGAGAGAATTGTTGCCACTGTTTAAGATAAATACGTTCTAGATTGCCTAAATTGGGCAGTTAAGTATACATATGTATATTCTAGCTGCCCGAACCTTTTGCATCTAAGCGCAATCGAATTTTCGTAACTGATCATCGGTTAGCCTAAAAGTGGACTCTGAAGCTCACTCATGACGTGGCCTCTGGCCAAGCGGACAATAGCGGACATGATTGATCAGCGCCTGTCCAACGGAAACCCTCATATGCATACAGCGGTTGCCTCTCTCAGTTCCCAGGAGTTTTCGTCTTTAGGGCACATTCGGGCGGACTTGGCCTATCTGGTTTCGCTCTATTCTGCCTACCCCTTTTTTCTAACCAGCCTTTCGTCATTATGAGCTGTAGAAGGTTGCGTGTCACACACAATCCATAAGATCGTGGTAATTAGCGGTGTTTCTACACCTCATCTTCTCAAGCTAAATGGATGATGCTCCAGTAGTATAAAGCGTACGAGAATATTGGGTTTCATCTAGCGAGCTGACATAACTTCCACCGTAACTGATTAGGTTATCCACCACCATACTTATTAGATTAAGGGGTCGTATTGCGGTCAACCTCTATCAGTCTACCATAAACAGACTTATACTGGCGATGGATGTATTCGCTCGTATAATAAGAGGACAGAGTGACTGAGAGTACCCTCTTTACATCAAAATGTTAAATTATTTTCGATTTTGGGAGGATTAAACTGCACCGGTGTTTTACATATGGGTATTGGATTTTGTCTGCAATTTCCTATACGCATTCACACTCAGTTGATGGTGATATAAAATAATTAAGTCTTAGAGCACTAATATATAGAACGCACCTCTTACCATAATATATATATATATATATATATATATATAAGTATATATATATATATATATGTAATGTATATAGGCGACAACTTACGCGGTAAACTCATTATTTGAAAGGAAGAGTTGCCACGGCAACGACAAACAAGAGATCAGTACTAGTAGATTTGAGTTCCGGCCTCTCACTAGGGTCGCATATGATAAATTCGATTGATCATTGTTCAGCTGCTACATTAATTTGCTGGCGAAAGAAGCCCATGTCAGATCAGTAACGAGTATATATATATATATATATATATATATATATATGGGAGGGCGGAGTTGACTTTTCTTCGGCGGTGTATGGAAAGTTTACTAGTGGTAGCGCGCACCAAGGCACGTTTTTTGCAGCTGACTCGTAATTACAGTAGGTACAAATGATCATACTTATATTAACAGCCAGAATAGCTAGCAAAAGAAGCCATACATTAATTCTATTGAAGAGCTTCTCATTGGGAATCAAGCTATGGTGATTATTGAGCGATTTGCCATTTTCACGAAATCCCTTATTCAAGCTTGTCAAATTGTTTCCAAGCTAGATGCCCTTTAACCATCACGATTTTACTAGGCTTTGCTCTCAACATAAACGAACTCAACCTGCAAGCCAAAATTAGAACACGCTAGTCATTCCAATCAAAATGTAGATCCTCCACACAATGTCTATTACTACAAATGTTAACTGGATTTGCTCGTCCGTGCTACATCCGAGCTGAGTCCAATCTGCGTTCATCCTTCCAAAGGGCTTTTGGAGTTGAAGCTGCGACAAGGACACCTGGAGGAGGTTGGTGAATCAATCGGTCTAAAAGCTGGGCTGTCGCCGAAAGATATCTGATTTCCTGATGGGACGTCCAGGCGAACAGTCTGTAATGACCAATCGGATCCGTGCGGAACGATTCTATCCGTCCACAATGCGCAGTTCCTGTTCGGGCGCTGCAAACTGATAATAATTATAATGAGGCTCTGCACACGCATAACCTTTGTACGCAAAAAGTTCGGGCCGCTGTCATTAATTGAGCTCATAACCGTAGTTCGTAAAAGCTTCTTTATAGCCGTTAGGAAGCCTCTCCCAATGAAAGTTAACTTAACTACCTAGAATCATCGGTTGACTGTTAACTCGTCGGGCGCATGCGCACAATATCACTGTACTAATGAGCACACAATGCCTTGTACTTAAAATTGAACAGTCAGAGTCGCAAGTGAAGTTACGGCCCACCTGCAAGTGTTTCGACATGTCGTTACAAATTAATCTTGCAATACCCCTTGTAGTACCGTGTTCTAGGATTAAAGCTTTTTCAGCACGATTTGTCGCGTTTGGGCACCACACTGTACCCTGTAGTGCGTATTCTATACGTTTGTTGTATACAATCATGTATAATATACAATAAAATTGAGTAATAGAGTTTTGTGTAGTGTCTGAAAAGCCGTCGGAATATGGAAGCGAAAACGGTTGAATATTTGACACATTACCGACCAAAAAAAAACATAAAAATTGATTTAGCTTTAATCAACTGGTCGATATGTTCTATGAGCTGGAGGCTTCACCAATAGGCTGAAAATAGCAGCGACGTTTGTATGGAGACCGCAGGCATCGGATAAATAGTTCTCGATCATTAGTACAGCTTTATAAATGCTAAATCTGGACTAAGGAGCAAACTTGCTTTTGATTTACACCATCACCTGCGACTGTGGTAACAGTAGACCCATCTCAAAACTACGCTAGTTAAGCCCAGCGCCGACGGTTACCTAGACTATCGCCGCCTGGGTCGACTAGTATACTCAGTCTCATATTCAGTGCGAACGCTCGAAGCATTTCACGTGCAAAGAGGTAACTAAAAGCAGTATTTTGAATAATATTGCGTGCACATATTTGGCCGGGCACCGAGGGCAAGAACTAAGGTTTGCTGCAGCTAGTCACGCGTCCTCCGCACCGCAGCCGTTCTAAGTGCGTGAATTCGTAGCTTGGTCTGCAACAGATCGATAAGCTCGCAGCAGTATCAGAGGTAGTGACTAATGTAATTTCTGTAATGGAACTATCTGCAACGTAATTTCTACGTGGCTACATGGTATGCCGTGTCGTTGCTGAATTTTGCTATGGTGTCCGAATGCAATTTAAATCCCGTGCTACTTATTGATCGCTTGACCAGGAACGAGACACTTACTTAGCAAACAAGCTAATTATAGACGCCGTTCCGGATACAGAACACGTTCTATGTCGCTAAACAATGCGTATGGAACAACACCATTAGAGATTCCGGCAATCGTGAACTGACGCTGAATAGCAAATATTGACCGTACTGGCGGCAGTATCCGCCTGCTTCTGACAACTCTTGTTTAAATGTAAGCCACGCTTATACAAATTTGTCTTACCACGGACGTCTCAGAATATGGTAGCAATATCTCCGGATTATTTTAATTCACCGTTGAATATGGCATGTTGGAAAGAAACTCCAAGAAGGCATCGCCCCTACAATTATAAATAGGCAGATACGAAAAGTTCAGCTTGCAAGGCTAGAAGTGCCAACCGGTCAAAGTCAACCCCCAACTAGATACATTGGCGAGTACGTTCTAACTCTTGTCCTAAACTTTGCAGCATCAATTTGGTTTAGCCGATAGCTGGAATCATTATATTTGGGGAGTTACCGCGCCAACTTGCAGAACTTTGCTGCCTGCTGCTCACCAATAAATTACAGTTTCTTTATGACGTTCTCAATATGTTGCTTCTGCCATCAAGTGTGATCATGGCACTGTTTAGCCTTCAACTGAACATCCTCTCCATGATTCAATTGAACGCTGCGTGTCAATCGAATTAACACGTAATGTTTGGCCGACCCTTTATCATGAATCGTACGATAATAATCTCGCTTTCTCATCGGCAAGTGGGCAAAGTGATGCAGAGAGGTGTGAGGTAACTAAGAGGTGAATAGTTAAGAAACAGAGATCGGAGTTTCTTTAATTGCACGAGTAGGTCGGTTGGCTTTTTGATTTTACCATTAATCTGAAGCCCTCAAAGCAGCTTGGACTCTTTCGCACATACTTTTTCTCTCGGAAGTCTTGTCGGTGTCTCTGTTTTTAGAATGCACCATAGAACATGAAGGTGTTCCTCAATGTATCATGCCCTCGCAAGTGAACTACAAGTGCGCTTGGTTAAAGAAACAGCTTTAGCCAATGGTTTGCCGTCCCTGCTCTTTAGGCGGTTGAGACGCATCACAGGCCTTCTTGACATGGCAAACAAATAACAGATGTATCTCGGTATGGCCTTTTTTTTCAATTATCCCACAAGTATTCTGCAGAACACCTGCCAATTTGACCTCAATCATTATAATTTACGAAGAGACGCTTCACGGCCACTCAGCTGTTCCAGGTCACTCATTTTAGCTCAAGCCCGTGGGCATAACATTGCACTTCAGTGTCTCTGACAAAATCGTAATATAACCAAATGTTTGCACCAAATTGAATGAAGTTAATAACCATTTCAACTTGCTTGGAAGTGCCAAGTAGTACTTCTACAGGAACTATACTGGCGGTATTCCACAAAAATTGTGATTTGAAGAGCGTCCAAATATACGAGCACTGTTCCAATACAGCGTACCATTATAATCTGTGGTTACGTCGTTGGCAATCGGAGTTAACAAGTGGATAGGTTGTGCTCTAGTGTTTTCCGCGTGCATTGTGAACTCGTGATTTACTTATCGACGTGTCGTGGCTGAGTGAGATTTAGTAAAAGTGTTCCCTTGCTATGTGTGCCGGTATTATCACTCTGACGCTAACAGATTGATACGGATTGACGTACTCGATTTATAGGCGTACTCCTTTATATGCAAATTAAGTGCAACCTGTTTATATATATATATATATATATATACTGCTTGCTTGCGCTGCTGAGTTACGTAGGTAGCAAATTCCGGTTTCCAGGAGCGAATCCACCAGAGTAAATTAAAATGTAAATGGGCCCGCGTTTAACGCTCAACTGGCATCCTGATACAGTCTACTAGTGTTTGCTGCTTGTCTAGCAAACTCTCTTCCCTGTTCCTAGTCGCGCTCGATCTCTCTCTCTCTCTCTCTCTCTCATTGGTTCTCTAATTCCTCCATCCCTGTGACCGGCCTGGTTGTTCTGTTGTTTTCGCTTTTCCCGGCGCCACTACTGCTGTGCTGCGTGATAGTGATGATTGTGGCGCGATGAATCGATTTGTGCCCCTGTCTACGACAAGGGGTGGTCATATCCTCGTATCTCCCGTCGGCATGCGTCTCCATGCCCCTCGTCCGAGTGTATTCGGACCGTACCTGTGCGTACCTGTGTGTTTTTCTCTCTGTGTGCGCGCTTGCTGCAGCGCTAGTTGAATCGCCATCGGCCTCTGTCACTGAAGTAAGTGGCAATCTTATTCGAAATATTCATTAGGGGACACGTTCGCCGTTACGTGTGAGTGAACGTGCGTGCCAGCAAATGACTGGGACTACCCGACTGGTAGGGGTCTCTGTGTGTTTATGTGTTTCTGAGAGCCTGCGGCAGCTCGGCGTTATTATTTTTCAAACGAGCGCGTCTAGTTAGCATGCTAAATCCCGGCTTCCGGCGCCGCTCCTCGAGCTGCCAGGCCACCTACATCTGGCGTGTCAGCGGCGAGCAGTACATTGAGCTCTAATTGTATATGTATATATATATATATATTCCGCAGCGGGGCAATGCAGCCTCGGTCCGGGGGAGATGGCTGGCCGCAACGCTATATATATATATATATATGTATATATACAGTCACTGAAAAAAAAATAGGGCCACCCATGTTTGCCACATTTCACGCATTTATTATAACCGCTGGTGTAAAGATCATAATGATACATGCTCACAGAGTAACAGCGGATACTTTTATCGACATTTGGGATATCGGGTTACCTTTAAACACAAGATTTCGACATTTGGCACAGCTACGCTGCGAAAAAATTATAAAGTCACCACCAAGATGCATGTCTTAGCGAGTGAATTGAGTGGAATAACAACGTTTGGGCTCATTTCACGGCACCTAACAACTATACTTACTATTTAGTGAACTTCCCATTACGTCGGATAACTTCAAAAATGCGGTTTGGTATAGTGTTGAACAAATTTTGGATGACGTCCTGCGAGAGCTCGTCCCAAGCCTTCACAATTGCTTTTTTTAGTTCTACCTGGTTCGAAAATTGTTTTTCGTCGGTGTAAACCTTTCGGGCGAGCCAGCCCCATACATTCTCGATAATATTAAGATCAGGTGAGACTGCAGGCCAGCGTAGGACCTCAATGTGGCGTTGTTCGAACCAGCTTTCGATCAACTTAGCAGTGTCAATCGGGGCATTATCATGTTGAAAAACAAAGTCGGGTCCTCCCATCAGCTCAAAATGTGCGGATTGCTTTTCTAGTAGATCCCTATAGCGCGTCGAATTAACACAACCGTCTAAAAACACAATCGGCGACCTTGTATAATACGCGACAGCGGCCCAGATCATCACCGAACCGCCACCTGAGTGCCGTTCTGACAAAAATCGTTCTTCCTTGCGCACATCGTGGAAATAATAGTTAATTCCATCCGGTCCATCACAATTGAACTTTTTTTCATCCGAAAAGAGCACTCGGTGCCATTCAGTGGTCCATGACATCGTAACCTGGGCAAAGTCGAGACGAGCTTTCTGATGCTCAGCGGTCAATCGTGGTTTTCTCTTAAGTTTTTTTCTCGTGAGCCAAAGTGTCTTCCTGAGGAGGTTTTGCACATTTCGAACGTTCGTTTGCACACCGGCCGCCGCCGCAATTGTCTTTGCCGAGAGCGCAGAGTTCGAGGCTATCTTCAAAATTGCGCGCTTGTTTCGTTCCGAAATGGCATTTGGACGCCCCGGGCTCTTTTTTACGCCGTATTTTTCACCCAAATTCACGAAGTTGTTCACTACTTGGCGAGAACGCGCCAATCGACGGGAAATTTGCCGATTAGAGAGGCCGACATCCTTATAAGCCTTGATTTGGGTCTTTTCGTCACTCGTGAGACGCTGACCCAAACCCATCGTTTCAGCACAGAAACATTTCTAGGTAGGAGGTCTGCTTTCGTTTCCGTCGAGCCGTGAAATGAGCTCAAACGTTCTTATTCCACTCAATTCACTCGCTAAGACATGCATCTTGGTGGTGACTTTATAATTTTTTCGCAGCGTAGCTGTGCCAAATGTCGAAATCTCGTGTTTTAAGGTTACCCGATACTCCAAATGTCGATAAAAGTATCCGCTGTTACTCTGTAAGCATGTATTATTATGATCTTTACACAATCGGTTATAATAAATGCGTGAAATGTGGCAAACATAGGTGGCCCTATATTTTTTTCAGTGACTGTATGTGTAAGCTGTCTTGTAAGCTTCTCTCTATGTACCTCTCTCGCTAGTATACACACGAGCATTCGCTAGGAACTATGAATTGTATGCATAATTAAACACAATAAAGAAAACCTTTTGAGTTTTGCGTCTTAAAGCGTAAAATCATACCGCCGGTCAACCTCGTAGCAATCAATTGTGGTTTTGTGCCAGCATTTGGTGACCAGGTATTCAACATTCTGCAGTTAACAGTACCATTGCTGCGCTGCTGGTAATGGTGATTGCTCGCGTGTAGTGGAATATGATGACAAGTTGGTAATGATACTTAAATGATACCATAGAAACATAAACAAACGTGGTAAAATGATCAAGGTGCGATGCTAGCCATACAAGGTTATTTATAATCCGATTACATCTGCGTTAATTCGCTGCGGCCATAGTAAAAGCTATCCAGACAAAACGCCTTGTTTGAAGCCATTGGAAATAACCCTACGCCCAGGCTGTTTGCAAACGATTCTGAAACGCCCCAAGCACAGGCTTGCAGACGGCAAGCTTGTTCAGTAATATCAATATACTCTATTCGGGTAAATTAATTTGAAAGGGCAATTATATTTTATTTCTTGTGACAAGCGGTCGATATAGGCCGGTCGATATTGCCCTAATCTGAAACAACCTGTGCAGCTCTCGCAAAGCTGCTTAGCTTACAGGTTACGTTGCTGCCCTTAACGAGGTACAAGGATAGATCAACCGTAATTTCAATTGTTGTTTTTTAGTCATACCGACGGGAGCCGCTACTAAGTTAGAAGGAGCCACCGCGTAAACAACAACTGAGCATGTCTGACTTTATTGTTCCTTTCTATTGAACTGAATACTGGCGTTGTTTGCATGTTTCGTTTTTGCCATAAGAAAGGAAATCAAAGTCTTTAAATCTCAAGTCGATTGGACCCAACGTCGAGCATGCCCGAGACACGCCTCAAAGTATACACCCTCTGGACATGCAGCAAACAAAGAAGAGAGTTTTCATCAGATCCGTTTGCTGACCGAGGGTGCACGCGAAGGCACCGCTCTGCCTATAGGGACAGCAACAGCCGCATCAACTTTGCAATCCATCCATGGACACCTGCCAAATAGTAGAAGAACGTTATGAGATGGTCTATTCTAGTTCTATCGCTCCACGGTAGCGGCTAGCTTGCTCAGCCAGAGTGTGCAATTCCGGTTTTACCTTCAGAAACCCCTAACTAACAAACTAACAGGGGTTCGTTGCAAGTGCCATTACTTTAGTTGATTACCGTTCCCTGTATGGGTGCCGTCCAGCTCGAGAACCTTCTATAACTGTAATAAAATTCCAGCTCACCGACCGAATTTTCAAGTGCGTTTGAATTCGTATTCATAAGCCACTACAAACAGCAACAGATTAAAAAATAACAGGATACAACTGTTCTAGATTTAACAAGCCTGCTTCCTGCAATAAAAATAACTATGAAACCCCCGATAATATGTATGCTTTTACGTGCTTTACACGTCTTAATTAGGGGTGAAAATGAAATTTTTCGGCCTTTTTGTCTTCTACATATTTGCGCAAAATCTACGTTTGCGGGGGAACCAAGAAAATAACGCGAGAAGAAACCGATCATCAGCGTGTTCGTCGGTAAATTTTGCATAATCCAAAAAACGAGCTAGCAAAAGACAATATCCAGATTAAGGAAAGTCATAAAAAGTCGATTCACAACCAAACATTCACGGTCAAAAGACCATTCTCAGGCAATAGCAAATTCAATGCCCATCATTTTCATTAAAGTAATGGTGCTGCGTCACGTAGTTGCCAAGTAACTAATAAAAAATGATAAGCACTAGATTTGTCATTGCCTGAGAATAGTTTTTGAGCGTAAATTTTCTGTCCTAATGGCAAAATTTTACAGGTTTGGACGTAAAAGCTTTAACGTAAGAAATAAAAACATTTCGATTTTTTACGACTGTCTTTGAACTGGCTATTCGCATTTTGCTAGCTTGCGTCAGGTGTCATTCAGATTATAGAGAATTTACCACTGAACTCGCCGGCTTGATCGTTTCTTTGCGTTGACTGGTTTTCCTGCAAACGTACGTAGATTTTCCACAACTATAAGGGACAAAATGGCAAAGTAAATACTTTTATAAATACCATTCTCACTCCTAAACAAGACGTTTTTGCCCCCTCCTTCTATAGGGAAAAATAATTTCTCATATTTTCCTTAAAATAAGTACATACGGTTGTGGAAGACGTTATATATATATTTATATATCAAAACGATTGTCTCGTTTCCTTTGTACATTTATTGATCAAGCCCGAATAGTGTTGTCGATTCAGCCAGAGCCTTATTTTGGCGCTGTTGCTGGCCGGCGATTCCTCTGCTTTACTGATGCCGCCTGTAGAAAACCTTTTATTTATTGCAGCTAGTCCATAATGTATTTTCGTGCAGCTCTTCCTAGGCCGCGTCAAATAAAATCGCCATGGTGGACTGCGGATATTGTATGCAAACGGATGTCGTGGCGTGCTCGCTGATCGACTTTTGCTTTTGCGCCACTCAGTCGAGATGCTGCCGGATCGATACACAGCCATTTCGAAGTCGTCATAGCGACGCACAGCCGAGAGAGTATAGCGGGGGGTTGCTTGTTCCGCCGTTTGCCTGGAGGAGGAGACGTTCGGCGTTTGCCTGCCGACCAATTCAACGCCGGTGCGGTCATTCCTGCGATGTCTCTGCTAGCTGATAACTCGACGGTTAACACTAAGACTGTGGTTACGGTTGACGCGTCTTACACTGTCTGCATGGTTAGACAATAGCGTCATTTCTATCCCAGCCATATATCCTTATAGTTAATATGATTATAATGTTACAATTGTGAGGTCTGAACGTATTATTGTAAATTCTTTAAATAATTATTTCCAATACGATCGTGCTTCTTATGACGACGCTAACAACGTAAATTGTGTGCTCAAACAAATAAACTCGCGCCGTAGCAGAAACTGCCTGCTCGACTGTCCAATCTACCGTTCTAAGTGTTGCCGGTTTAAACAACGTTAGCTTGACTAGTTTCGCTCCTTACGAATAGAGTGGTAAAGGAGTTGAACCTACTCCGTCGGCCTTTATGCAGTTGGCTTTACGTAGTCACTGTAAGCTGTTCATGTTCTATTCGGCCTTTTCCACCAATCTAGCGCAAATCTAGGCTTGTGCAAAGTGAGCACTAATAAGCTTAAACGCTTGCTGCAAGCGCCGAGAGATTGAGATGTTTGTTGCATTGTGTGCCATGATAGTAGTGTCTGTATTACATAGTACCGAGCTGGGTCTGAGTCAACATACATCGATTGAACTGACAACTTATCTGTATTTCAGTTGGCTCAATTTTGATAGCCCTCAAGCTAATTCCGGCGCATATATATATATATAAGAGAGGAACATTGGACGTTGATTAGATCCACGTAATTCTGACGTGATACAACGATGGCCCGCATCTCTACTGCCATCTTTGTTGTCGTGAAGGTCATAGTCCTCCTCGCTAGGCTATCTGGACGCCGTCTTCCTGGCCGGCGTCTCTCATCTGGCACGCTTTGGTAGACCTTACGCTGACCCAACCATTTGCCACTCGACACGTGTAACACATGGAGTGCGACTGATATATATATATATATATACATATATATATTGCTAACAACAAAGTAATAGCAATGACGACAACCACAGGTATATCAATGGAACCTACAACAAAGCAGTCGTACAAATAATTACAGGGCAATACAGAAACAGCAACAACAGAAGCACTAAACGTCAAATGCAAGCCGTGGTCTACTGTAAGGCCCAAAACGGCTGTTCCGCCGATCTGATACGAGAAAGACCGCTCTCACCGCTCTCAGATACAAACGAAGGCAGGACAAAGAGGGCCAGAGATACAAATGGGACGGGGGGTTTTGGGGCTATAATGAGACAGATCGGTAGTCTAATACTAATATGCGCCTTCCGAGACAGGCAGACAATCGCTGTGAGCGACATCACCTAGCTCTGGCCGTCGGCGAGCCGCGTCGGAAAAAGGCGGGTCTTCGTTTGGTCTGTGTAGTCGGTTGGTCAGTCCAGATGCCGACGCGTTGCCTCAAATTAGCTGGCCACCATGCGTCGCTGGGCGGGAGGTGGGGGCATTTACTTCTTTTCCGCCTTTGCCGCTCATTACTTCGACCTCGTGGTGACAACAGTGACAGCCGGTACTTGGCACGCACACGAAGGGTTCGTTATTGCCACTGTCACACAAACACATACGAAGTGTCGCGGTAGCCAATACAAATCCCAACGTTTGCACTTACGTAAATGTATATATATATATATATATATATATATATAAATATATATATTTATATATATATATATATATTAATATATATATATATATATATATATATATATATATATTTAAATATATACCTACAACTTGGCCAATCTGAAGCATGACCAACACCAATGCATGTATACAAAGATACCTTAAAAAAGCGGCAGGATAATATATATGCTGTACATGACATGACTTTTATGGAGTATAGCTAGCATAAAAATGGAACCTGGATTAGATTTGGACTCTGTACGGTTAACTGTTGTTCCTAAATAAAGGACGATTTATCAAAGCTCAACTAAACTCACCTGATTAGCCGAACACCAACGCAAAATGATGGTAATTGTGTTTAGCGTGGTATGCATATATTCCTGGTTACTCAACGCTCTTTGTAGCTTCGGAAACTGTCGAAATATTTTCTAGCCAACGGTTACAGAGAGCAATGACTTACATCACGTTCAAATTTTAACACACATTAGTTTAAGATATGGCCTAGACATTATTTTCATGGACCACCATTGGAGAACAACAAGCGGACTATAGCACAACTTCGTGAAGTTTACTGCACTTTTGGAAAATAGTGTTACTGACCTTTTGTGTTAATCCACAACAATTCTTCCAGTATTCTTATCGTCGAAAATCTTCGAAGAAGGCGGACAACATGAAGCGAAACAACACGATGAAGGCATCTGTGTAGCATTAGCAAAAAATCGTCACTGCACAATTAAACAAATCCTGGTACTGCAACGAACTTTTTGGCGGGTTCGGTTAGCGGAAACCTTGAACTCTAGATGCCCTAGATGGTCCCTGTTGTGATTGCGTTGCGTAGCTTGAATCAGCCGCTCTAATTCCGAGAGATAAATGAGTCAGTCGCACTGCTTTAAATCATTAAGGCTGCTTCTTAGCTAATCGATTGTACAGCTACGTCACAGCTGATAGGTGCTTTGTCGTCGCATGAGGGCCACTAAGTCCACCACAAGCAACTCAACCAGCACTGTGGCTCACCTCTACCAAGCTTTATGATTCCGGGTAGTTGCGGCCGTTGTTGTTGTTGTTGTTGTTGGTATTGTTGTTTTTGCTATTTGTCGTTGTTATCGGTTTTCGTCGTCGTCGTCGTCGTTGTCTTCGAAGCTTCACGTTCGTTCGTTGGTAGTAAGTCGTCGTTGGCGGCAGTAAACCATCGAAAGCAAAACTTTTTAGGTAAGTAAGCACTTGCAGCGTTGGCGTCCCGGTGGTCCACAGAGCGAAACACGACGAGAGAAAAAAAGCGAAGGGCTTGCCAAGCCCTCGACTAACTAACTTTGCACGCACTCACTGGTGCCACTACGCCATCGTCCTAAGGCGGCTAGCGGGCTGTATGTATGAAGTCGACTAAAGTCGACCAATTCCGTGGCTGCACAGACGCCTCGGCACAGGCCGCGTTCAGAGGCTCCGAGGACGTCGACCTGCCGGTGGTGTCGTGCGCATCGCAGCAGAAACTGGCCACAGCAGAATCTGCAGACAGATAGATATCATTGAGCGCGAGCAAATGAACAAATGTGCGAGTGGTCGGTGGTGGTGGTGGTGGTGGCAGCGGCGCCGGTAGCCGTGGCCCAGCAGCAGGCCACTCAACACACAAGCGGGTTCGGACCTCTCCTCTCTCAGCGGCGAGCACTTCGAGAATGGTTCTCGGGCCCCCGCCAGGAGGGCCCTACTAGACGTGGAGGAGGGTCGTGAGAGAGGGACACCTGTGGATCGTGCCATTTGGAGCAGCCGACGACGACGACGGCCGGCCTCAACCTCAACCTCGTCTCGTTCACACAACGAACATAATCAAGATATCACGCACACACGCGCGGTGGTGAAGAGTGATTTTATGCCGAGGACTTGCTTTGCCGACTGCAAACGGACAAGCGAGCGCCGAGCGTTTGAAGGCCTCGACTGAAGTCTCCGAGCGCTTCAGTCGAAAATCGCGCCCGCTCAATCGGGGTCTTGAGTGGATTTAGCAGGAAAGACACGAGGACAAAATTTGGTTTCTGTTTGCCCCCTCGAATGGCCCTGTACCTTGTACGACACGGTACGCTCTATATGACTCGAACGGCTGTCAAGTGTCCAGCGGGGCAAGAGCGGGAAGGGGAAGGGACGCTTGTAGAATGTCTTTTTTCACGGACCGGGACACTGGCTGAGCTATATGCCACTCGAGCACTCTAATCCCGAGGACGTTGCAAGTGCACGTTGGCAGTTGCTTTAACCGCTTCGAAGCAGTATGCCGTTGCAGGTGTTGTTGTTTTTGCTGCTGTCGTTTCTGTTGTTCATACGACTGCTTCTCTTGGTGTTGTTGTCGTTGTTACTGCCCTAGTTCTTGTTGTTGTTCATGCTGCCACTGCTGATTTTTAACGTGTTTGTTGTTGCTTGCTGTTGTTGTTATATTTTCTATAGTTGTTGTTATAGCTCTTCACGCCACGTGTACTGGTATGTTTGGTGGTATTGCTACAAATGATGCTGTTGGTACAGTTTTGATTGCTGAATTTATTATTGCTGTTGTTTTGGATAGCGTGTTGATGCCGCTGTCGCGTTCAACTGCTGCCGTTGTTGTGGTTGATCAGAAAATTTTATCAAACATGCTATGATCATTGGTGTAATTGTTGTGACTATTATTGATGCTCACGTTGTTGCTACAGCGTTTGCAGTTGTTAGTGGTGTTGTTATTGTTGTTGTTGTAGAGGTCTCCGAGTGCTCACAATAGCGAAAGCAGCAGCAAAATTTGTCCTCAGCTCCTGGGTACCGCTGCATTTATTTAAGGTTATGGTTCACATGCATCGTTTCTAAGCATAATACGTATCCCTAATTTCTTCCCGCTACACTATAGCGACGGGCATCGAAGCCTAGTCAGGTGCTCACGAGCCACCCATAGCTCAAGTGTCCAGAATCTTACCTTTAATTAGTCTTGTATGGTTTTAAGCAGAACAACAATTAATTATTTCACTGGTTCGAGAAATGTTATCTCCTTGAAATGTCATGACCAGCTGTATTACAGGCTGCATCCCGTTCTCTGCGGGAAGAGACCAAGACGCCTCGTAGTTTATGCCATTTTTCGTGATAATTATATTTTGCAACACCGTATCGATTTTATAACGGAAATAAATTTCCTCGCACTCGTCAGCTGTATCATGAGGACACTTCGCGCAACAATTTAAATAAGTGATAACTTCTTAGCCATACAACTCGAGCCCTTCGGCGCCCCGAGACGCGCCGAAAAATTCTACATATAGTGCGGAGGACGTCACGAAACCACCCATAAGGTAACCTACTTGTCGGGTGACCTTTGTCTATTTCCTAAACAAACACTTTTGTGTGTAAAACTTACATCGCTTAATGGGAATAAGAACCTCCATCTTTTTGAGCCGCGTTCTGGTTTTGCGTTTTTTTTTCTGCATTTAAATTATATTTATTTCAATCTTTAGATTTCTGTTTAGTGTTTCCAATAGATTGGCTGGTACGCAGCGTCTGGACGAGATCGTGCTCCAATTGTGTTTAGTTGAACGCTCTGTTCTACGAACAGTTCTGGAAGGGTCCTGCTTAGAAATATGTGGTATACCTTTCAATGTAACCTTTCGAGAAGTCAAGAAGGGCTTATAAGGTAGTTGCTCACAAACCCAGCCTAAATATTTACGGAGAAGAGAACTTGGCATGCATGCAAGTTGTAGTGCGGGTTCTCGTGAGTCGGTTTCTTTCTCCTGCAAATATTAGTGACAGGATTCAACTTGTGGTAGGAAGTCCCTACGTTTTGCTATTTAATTTGGCGTCTATACAGAACGATGTGGATTTTTAAAAAAATGCAATTATTACGTAATTGGTACAATGGCTACCGAACGGAGGCAGCGTTTCCGCATGTCTAGGCGTTGTGTAAAGAACGACGACGACCTGCTTTCACCAGATGACAGGTTCAACAGAGTTTCGACTTTGCGGATCAGCTGCCTAATCCGAACACTAGAAGCACCACGATTTTAAACGCGAGAAGACTGCATTCGTGAGGATACCCGATTGATGAGTATTTACTTAATTTGCTGGTCTTCGTAAAGCGGGCTGCATAACCAGATTTGGATGCGCCGCTGTGACGCCCCAGTTTGTTGACGGGGTGACCATAATGGGACAGATGAAAGCTAAGTATGTCTGCCCCGTGTCCTTTGGCAATATAGTCTCGTGCTGACCTGCGTCGAAGTGGGCATTCACTCCGTCAGGAGTGGATGTCCGCTGCCTGACGACATTGGCTTATTGGACTTTGGCGGTTTTAAGGAGCGCTTAGTGTCTTTCACTGGTGTCTGCTTTGTTTGCTGTGTCGTGTTGTGCCGCCTTACGCGCCCGTTTCTCCTGTCGTTCGCCGTTAGAGTGACCTGCCGTACTTCCCGATTTGGTCACCGGGTTATCCTTTTTGGCCTACAGGAGAGAAGACTCGCTTTGACTCTTGCTGTGTTGGGCAGTTGCTATCGCGGACGGTCAAACGTGGGCACCGAGCAGTCGCTAGGCACGCGACGTACACGTGCCCATTAATCGTACGTATATTGCACGCTTATTGCACGTATGCTGCACGCTGGTTTCACGTGCACTGCCCGCAAACCCAATAACCAGGTAGGCGCTGACTCTCTTTATATTAGAAATCCTACGAGAGTTTCAACCGTTCCGAAACAGTCTCAAGATTATTTTAAGTTATGGGGCCTAGAAACGACGTATCGACTTGCAGTTTTCACCATGTTATTCGCCGACTTCAATATCGATCAATCAATCAGGTTTATTGACGTGCCTAACAGGTTGGCAATCTGTCACCTTTCATTCAAAATATACATAATATACGAGTCTTTGTACCGATCAAAAGTGTGTACGCGATAAAGCAATACAATTGAGTATAAGTAGCACAACAGAAGTTTACGAATGTATGCACAAATCAGAAGTATAAAGCAACAAAATTGAGTATAAGTAACACAATACAAGTTTAAAACTTTAGAACAACCTAATATAAGTTTAATACCTATATAGTAAAATAAGTTTAAAACAATTCACTCGGAGTCACTTGTTTCTTCGTTCTTCAGCAGTAAGAGAAGATGTCGTTTAAAAACAGCGGCCCGGCTTGCATTTTGAAGCGCCAATGGCAGCTCGTTCCAGACCGTGGGCAGCATGTAGGCCAGTGAGTGCCGAAGTAGAGTGAGTCTAAACCCTGGCACTCTGAGTTGGTTCCTGTAGCGCTGCGATCGTACTGGGGTAAGGACAAAGTCAAAAACACAATTTGAAGGGATTCCATTGTTTTGCACCTTATAGGCTAGCACGGCTAGCTTTAAACGTGTCAGCTGATCAAGCTTGAGAAGCCCGAGCATGGTGTACCATGGAGTCACACTCGCGCGACGAGGAAGACCTATTATGGCTCTAACCGCGTCATTCTGAACGACCCTTAGCTTGTCTAGGGTCGTGGAATACGTGGCGCCCCACAGAGTAATTCCGTAAGTTAGAATTAGTTCCATAAGCGCTTTGTAGACACGTACCAGATCCCGCGAAGCCTTGGCTCTCCTCAAACGCACGAGTGAGGCCACCACGGCGTAGCAGACCCTGACACTTGAATTCACTTGACTGTCCCATTTCATATGCTCGTGTAGCACAATGCCAAGACATTTTGCCTTTGAGCTGAGAGGGATAGCAGAGCCGCCCATTTGGAGGGAGATATTATCAGTTTTGAACTTCTGTCTCGATGCCCGTTGTGAGGTGTGGTAAAGAACGAGTGTCGTCTTCGTCGGGTTAACGACAAGACCAAATCTTTGAAATAAAGACATGGCCTTTTCAATACCGGTTTCAACGTGCTGAAGATTAAACCTATTATTTGACAATTGGGAGGGCGAGACACAGAACAAAAGAGTGGTGTCGCCTGCATAAACGATTGGGCGGCAATCTACGTATCTCTCGATGCCCCGCAGGACGAAATTAATGTAGGTGATGAAGATAAAAGGTCCAAGAACCGACCCCTGGGGCGTACCAGTGGATACAGTTCCCGTCGCAGACCTTAGAGCTCCCACCACCACAAATTGCCTCCGTCCACTAAGATACGATTTAAACCAAGATGTTACTGCTGGTGCGCAGCCTAGTTGCAGGAGCATCTTAAGAAACATAGAGTGGTCGAGGCAGGCGAACGCTTTGGCTACGTCAAGAAATGCACCAAGGCACATTTTTCCATCCTCCGCAGCTTTAATGATCTCCCACCATATATGTCCCAATGCCAGCTCAGTTGATCGTGCCTCCCTAAAACCGAATTGATTTTTAGAGAATAAATTTAAGTCATTTAAATGGCTTTCCAGCTGTTGTTTAGCAAGCTTTTCAAATACTTTTGAGACGAAAGACACTAAGGAAATCGGGCGATAGTTACTAGGTTGGTCCCTCTCGCCTTTACCCTTATACAGCGGAGTTACCAAAGATGTCTTGAGGCGTTCCGGAAACACGCCCGTTTTAATGGAAATATTAAATACGGCAGCTAGAGGGGCCGCTAAGGTGTCAATGAATTTAGAGTGAAATTTACCCGGCACGTTTCCATCGCTATCGAGTAAGTCTGTCTTTACGTCTTTAGCAGCGATTCGCAGTTCCTGAGCTGTAATAGCACTAAAGGAAAATGCGTTGGACTCGGAGCTCCATAGGTTTGAAATGAAACTGTCAATCGGCTCTTGAGGAGGGAGCAAGGATGTAGTTTTTTTACCGATAGATGAGAAGAAATCATTCAGTGCGTCCACTATCTCCTGGACCTCCTCCAGTTCCCTCTCTTCGACTAGTAGTCGACTCGGCACCGCTCCAGACTTTTTGCTACGGCCGCAGATTTCATTAAGGAAACTCCAGAGCTTGGCAGGGCAGTTACGTACAGCGGCAAACTGTTGTTCGTAGTAGCCACTTTCAGTTCTACCTTGTACAACACCTGCAATCTCTGAAACGCCTCTTTGTCATCTGCGGACCGTGAGCTGACCCACTGGCGGCGAGCGCGATCGACAGCATGTCTCAAATTAACCAAATTATTAGTGAACCAAGGCGAGCGCTTTACCTTTTTCGAAGCCCTTCGCTGTCTCAACGGGAAGCAATCGCTATACAGGAGCCGGAGCTTACCATTGTATGACTCGAAGGCCTCGTTGGGATCAGTTGAGTCGAGAACAGAAGACCAATCCACCCTGGTGACACCGCCTTGAAACCTTCGTTGGCTGTTTTCATCGAATCTCCTATAGAGACTCGCAGCGATCGAACTTGGTTTCATCGCCAACGACGCTAAAGATGCCTTGTTACCCGTCAGTGTGATCCCTACTGGGTAATGGTCGGAAAAGACCGTTTCAACGACAAACGGAAGGATACCGACATATTGCTCACAATTGGCAATAGCGACATGGTCCATGCACGAACCAAGTGACACTGCATCGGATCTAAGATTGGGACGAGTGATGATATTCATGGCCTGTTCAATGCCCTTGCTAGCAAGTCCAGAGCAGTATTCAGCACTCACAGCTTCGTTACTCAAACTTAGACTTACTTTGCATAGTTGCTTATTTCCGTACCGGGACACTCCGCAAGCTCAATTGGCCTTCTTGCGCGCTGCGGAGAGTCCACTACTACGGTTCCCGTAAACGATGGAGGCGGTGACTAGAACATGGTTAGAGACGCTTCGGCACAATATCCTCACCATTCTTGCTCCACAACATTTTCGAGGCGTTTGCGCACCAGCTCCACATAGGCCTCTGCCTGCTTTCCAAGCCCAAGGTTTCTAGTGCACGCCGCTTGTCAAGCACCTACTTCGACTCTCTGGGAGACTATATAAGGTGCACAACTCTCTTCTTCCCGTAGCCAAGTATGGGTCTGGCTCAAGTATTCCCTGGGCAGATCTATCTACTGCACTTCTGACTGCATACAATTGTAACTTCTCACCCACCAGACGCCAGGGGGCCGACGATCTTCAGGGGTCGCTCGGAACCGGGTCCGAAGGCCCGCCTGAGAGATCCTGCAGGAGCTCCTGAAAGAGTCGTGCAAAGGACTCTCGCGTCACACTATACATCAAAAACACCACAGCCCTGTGACACCTAAACATTGGTGGATAGCCGATATTGACCGCCTCAGGAGGGACTGCATTCAGGCGCGACGCCTCCTCACCGGGGCCCGGAAATCGGCGCCCGCGAAAAGGCAGCCTTGCACCACAACGCCGAGTTCAAAAAGCTGTGGGCCCTCCTTCGGAGGGAAATACAGAAGCAAGAAGCGCTTCGGTAGAGCCTTTCTGGAAGAGCTGGAAGACAACCCCTGGGGCCGCTATACAAACTGGTGCGGGAATTCTCCGCCCTAAAGAGGAGAGCAAACCTAACACCCTAGGCCACCAGAGAAGCAATTTCAGCGCTGCTTCCACAGCATCTTCCTCTCGACCGCGCCCCCTACCAGAGGGGCTGAAGAAATGCAACCTGTAACATAGCAGGAGGTACACGAGGCGTTAAAACGCCTTAAGCTGGAAAGGCACTAAGACCGGACGGTATCACCATTTCTGCAACCAAGCTGCTAATGAAAGAATATTCGAAAGAGGTGGCGGTTGCGACAACGGAGATGTTTTGCATGAGCTCGCTCTCTACCGAATGGAAGGCCGCATTCTCGTACTGATCCCGAATGCTTATACCAAACATCAAAGAATGATTAAATCGGCCCAGGAGAGAATTAACCTTCCTTACCACCCAGGTCCGGACGGGACACGGGGACTTCTAGTCCTACTTGTTCAGAATCGGGAAGACTCCTAGCCCCACGTGCGCCTACGACAGCGATGGACTTAAAGACATTCTAGAACGCACAATTCTGAGGCGTCCACCACGGGCGGAGCAGCTTGCCTCCGGTAAGTTTTTAATAGAACCAACACGGAACACGCTTGGGGCGGGCCTGCCCAACATCTGCAAGCTAATGCGGGAGACTTTTCTTTAGTGGCTAGAAGTCAGGAACATATTTAAAAACATACTTACGGCAAAATATGCACCCCTCAGGTCTCTGAGGAAGAAGCTAGCCACAAGCAGACTCACACCTTTCCCCATTGTTTAAGGTGTTTGCACATGCAGTTCCCGGTCTGTGCAAACAGCATTTTCCAGTTACTCGCCTACACAAAAAAGCGTCCTCCAGAAGGGTGGCCGAAGGACCCCTCGCGTAGGCCTCACGCCCTCTTAAGCTGTGGTAGACTCTGGCGGTCGACGAGTCGTAAAGACACTGCTTAAAGACTAACTGGGTGCGAATTCGAGCTAGTTTGTGGATTAAACGCAGGCGGCGCCGCGAAAACCCCGAACCGTCACTTATCGCAGCTAAGGAATCGTTATCGAGCTCGGGCGCAACTATAGAGAAGCACCATGCGCGTTTAGATCCACCCTTGCCCACGCTAAGCCTGGGTCTTAGAGGAACCTGGTGGAAACGGTGAAGTTTGACCCGTGGGGCCTTTCTTTTAGGGATGTCACGAGCAAACCTTGTCACCCGCCTCCGCCCTTCAACTTAGCGGGACTCTTGAACGTGTGGCTGCCTTAGTCCCGCGTCTGAAAACACGGGTTTTTAAAGAGGTCCTACTCGATCCCGATTCCATCTCTCTTGGAGGAGGACATTTTGCGAGCCACCGAGCGCCTAGCCCAAGCAAGGCCCCAGGCCCAGGCCGTGTACCCTCAGAAATCGTGCGAATATACCTGGTGCTTACCAGCACTTGCCAGCATCCGGGGTGCTGGTAAGCACCCGGGACTGCTGGATAACTCAATTATGCCTTTTAAAGGAGGCACGTTCTCAATAGGATGAAAACGCGCCCACCTAGCGCTGATCCCAAAACCGGGAGCCAGCGCCGGCTTTTCTACAACCAGCCAATATGCTTATATAACGCGGTGGGTAACCTCGTTGAGCACGTTATGCTTGAAAGACTCAATGCTAAAATAAACCTCACTCAAGCCCTCTCGGACAGTCGGTTTCCGGGTAGGCCGGTCTACCCTAAGGCCCTTTAACCAAGTACTCCACCGCGTAACCGAGGGGCTGAGGGCATTCTTTGAGAGCTCGTTTGTAATACTCACACTACTTGACGCACGAAACGCTTTTAACGATTTTAACTAGACACACTAGAGAGACGAGCCATATCTACCTATCTTCGGCACATCATATTCTCATATTTATTGGACCGCGCCCTTTTTCTAGGAGACGTTAGCTACGACGTGATCTGCGGCTTTCCCTTACTGGCGACGTCGAGTCTCTTGCCTATGCTGATGACCAAGCGTTACTCGTGACGGCTTGCTAGAGCTGGCCGGACATCCGATTCGCGTGCAGCAAACTCTCTATTTGGGTGGGATTTAAGACACCGGGCTGACTAGGGCAGCGTACACCCCTTGCAAGGTAGCTAAGGTGTTCTTGCCTCGGATACTCCCCCGAACAGGCGGTGCGTTTCCGGGGCGCAGGCGCTCCCTAGCCTTAACAACAGACTCCATAGCACTATATGTGTGCTTAGTCTAGGGAAATCTGGCTCTCCAGACGGCGCGTAACCGTCGGCCTTTCCGCTCTGCCTAACGCACCGTGGCACTGCGGGTCTGCCATACCTATAGAACTGTAACCACGAACGCTCTACTTCTGGCAGGAGAGCGCACCGACATCCTAGACCCGCATCCTTATCCCTGACATTCGCCTTTGGTTGGACGCCACAGGGCTCTTTACATATTTCGCCCGGCTATATTTTTATTGGGCATAGACAATTCCAAACTTGCATGCTTCATGCGCTTCAGGGCCTGTCGACGACGCCGAACACTGACCGTGCATTATGCATTTTCCAAATCTCTCATATCAAAACAAAAAAAATGTATGTGAGTCCTAAGGACGAGAAATAGGACCTTAACAAAGAAAAGTTTCCGATGGGCTTCCAGAAAAGATAGAAGAGCGGCAGAATTTTCCAACTGTAACCTTTGACGCTCGATTGCTGTTCTAAGCTTTTCGGTGCAAACTGGCACGCCAAGCAACTCCAGATCGTCCTGAAGGGCTATCTTGCAGCCGGGCAGGAGTTGTCGGTGTGACTGTAGATCGGGAAAGCTTGATGGGTAGAGACAACGAGGCATATTTCGCATTTGGCCTGATTTCTCCAAACTAGATGTTACACCGAAACCAAGGACCCGTCGAATCTCCTCGGCTAATGCGCGGACGTTTCTTCCTAACCGTTATGGTGCCAAAGGTTCAGCGGGCTTCTGAAGAAATCTGCCAGATTCTTGAAACACGGACAAACAAAGATGGCCCTAAAGGACCCCCTGCTGCAGTCTGGTGGTGGTCGAACTAATTGCTCACAGAACTAGGTGCGAAGAGTGGCGATATGCCAATTCCACGTGGTGTAACGGTTAACGGGTGTGAAATGCAACGACCTTCGTCAGGTGATAGCGCCTTATACTGTTTCTAAAATCAAGCTTCGCCAGAACCCTGAGGGATCGCGCGAGTTAAGCAAGGCACAGCTCCGTGAATGCCTACCTGGATCTTCGCCGGCGTTGCAAACACCAATTGGTGTACACCAGTTGCCTGAGAGATAACGGCTTTGTTGTGGGCGTATACGATCTCCGCGGCGAGTCTCTGCAACGCAAACGAACACGTATTGCGATGGACCGATCCGTCTTCTTTCATGAAGGCGAATAGTCTTGCGTCTGAATTTAACGGTGAGAGGAAATGAGGAGAGGTGCCTCAAAGAAGAATGTCTACCACTTTTGCCAACGCGGAAAGCAGGCTGACGGCGACGCCTTTAAAGGACGGGGAAAACATAAGAATAAAAGAATAAGGCGCGATAATAAGAAGTGACAATCACGTTTAACAGTACATAAACACGTTTTAGCATATCTCAAAGGAAATCGCACTTATTGTTGCGGATGATGACATATAGGAATAAAGCATCGTTGCGCACGTGAGGGAAGAGAAACGACTACGGGAGCAAAAGAGAAATGCCATAGCATGCCTCAGCGCCGTTATCAGATGAAATTGCTGAGAGTACCCGGGAATTAGCTCTAGCCACTTGCCTCCTGACTGACTTTGGTGCAATCCAAATTAACCTGATTCGTTTCTGGTTGCCGCAGGTTGCAAACGAGGGGGAGGGGTAGAGGCGGTGGGTGTGGAAGAAGAGGTCCCAATGGTAGTTAGCTGATATATGTCTTATTAGGCCAACTCGCGTGTATAGCCCGTCGCACAGTGGATATTAATAGTAGATGGCGCTGAGCTGTGAACAACGGTTCCAAGAGTTTTGATAAAGCAATAAATTTGCGGTGTAGTGGGTTAATAATGCATTACATTTGTGGTGAGATGTATATCCTCGATAAGGCGTTGGGCTGGCCCCAACGCCTCGTCGAATCTCTACATGAATGGTTTGGCGACTCAGGCAAAATCTTGCTATCATTCTACGCCACACAGCCAATTCTAGACATGCATGATGAGGATAAGCAAGTCCCACTCAGACATCTGTATCTTGTGCAGAACCGGGTATCTAACGACGTGGACCACACAGTTGTAAAAAAGTTTGCAAGAAATCCCTACTGGCCTTGGATGTCATATGTAGAGCAAACGACTCTCCCTTTAGAGCCTTAAAGAACTGGCAAACAATACCGAACCCTGGGGGAGGTAAATATATGTATTAGTGTTTTTAGTGGGTAATCCTATGACATCGGGGAGTCCCACACTACCCATACGTTTCTTCACGCCCAGACGCTGACATTTGCGCTGGGTGTGCATATCGTATTTTTCCGAACCTTAACAACAAAAGAAAAACGATCGACCAGCAGCACCCAAGACAATTGTTCGCGTTCACCATAGAAGCAAATGCGATCGCATCATATTTCCATTGATGATTCACCTGTTTCTGTTAAAATCACGGTATCTTGGAAATGTGATGACACAAAAGTCGGAAAAGTTAACATCTCTTACATTTAATTTGACGCACGGTGTAACGCATACGAGGCGCGACAGTTATGCGTCAGATGCGTTTTCTAAAAAGACGCTGGAAATGTCAACTCCTTCCCGTATTTAGGTCTAAGACTACGCTACATGGAAACGGTCTTTCTTCAGAAAATGGGCGATAAGTGTCGGGCGTCTATTGCTTCTATTAACACAGAGGTGAAAGTCAAAGACTGTCTCTGACTACAACAGTGCGCCTTTTTGGGTTTAGAATTGTGCCAATGTCGAGCTACAGCCTTGACAGGGTGTGGGGCCATAGTAAGCGGCAATTTTTGCGCAGCTAGATTAGTGCGGACAGTGCGAAACCACATTGTCACCCGTTAGTAGGTAAACTGGTCAAACCAGGTTGGCTATCACTGACAACATCATATTTTTAATTATATGTCATCTTAAAATGCATACTTACTGCGAAATATAAACTCGTCATATGGTCATATAGTTACATGATGGAAGCTTATGATTTATAGAGACTACCCAGGTCAGTTGTAATATTGAAATATGTACAGGTAGTTCAATAAGTTCTTAGAATGAAAACCGAGAATTTTCCAAATCATGTTTTTAAATTTTTCTTATTCGATATACTCCCCGAGAAGCTCAATACACTTTTCCCACCGAGATTTCAGAGCTTTCATACCTCTTGAGTAGAATTCCGCGTCGTTAGACTGAAAATAGGCATTGACAGCAGCCATAACCTCTTCATTGCTGGAAAAACGCTTTCCACCGAGACTATTCTTCAAATGTCCGAAGAGGAAATAATCAGAGGGGGCCAGGTCTGGAGAATAGGAGGGTTGTTCAATAAGTTCGAACCTCAGTTGGGCCAGTTTTGCCGATGCTTGGTGGGACTTGTGTGCAGGAGCATTGCCCTGGTGAAACGGGACAACCTTCTTCTGCAAAGCGGGCCGTTTCACGATGAGTTCTTGCTAACGGCAGTCCAACAGTCTTGCATAATATTCTCCTGTGATCGTTTTACAGCTCTCAAGGTAGTCGACCAGCATTATTCTACGTTGGTCTTAAAAAACGGTAGCCATCACCTTTCCGGTCAATGCCGTTGTCCGCACCCTCTTCGGAGGTCCTTCATCAGGTGCACACCATTGGCAAGATGCTTCTTGGGTCTCGGGAGTGTAGTGATGAACCCGGCTTTCATCGACGGTCATGAATCTGAACCAAAAATCCGACAGATTGTTCGACATCTTGGCCAAATTTCGCTGTAAAGCCAAAACAGGCGCGTCTTTTTGGCCTTGGTTGAGCAAATGCGGCAGCCATTTTGCTCTAAGCTCTTTCATCTTCAAGTTTTCGTGTAGGATAAAATGCACACTGCCTAAACTAATCCCTAATGCCTCCGCTATTTCCTTAATGTTCATTCGCTTATCTGTGCCAATAATTTTTCGCACTTTCTCTAAGTTTTCCTCATCAGTTGCCGTTTTTTGGCCTCCTGGACGTAGTTCATCCTCGGTGCTCCTGCGACCTCTTTTTAACACATTAATCCAGTTGGAAACAGTGGCAAAACATGGCGCAGAGTCACTGTACGTCTCGTCTAACTCAATTTTTACTTGGGTCGCATTCCAACCTTTGAAATAAAAATGCTTGATAACCACTCGAAACTATTTTTTCTCAATTTTTAAAAATCACGCCGATACGTTGCACGGGAAAAGCTATCAAACGAAATCGCAACGGCCAATCACCATAATATATTGAGTGCTAGCAGTCGAAAAGTTGCAGTTCCTATTAGCGGTGAAAGCGTGCCAGAATTCGAATTCTAAAAAGCTCATTCTAAGAACTTATTGAACTACCTGTAATTCGACTGCCGCTGTAGCTATGAATCAATTTGCTAGTCATTTGATTGAATTGTGCAGTGTTGTGTTTAAAAGAGGTCCATAACTACACATGGCATGGAAAGGCTATCTCCATATTAAGGAGCATTAGGGACATCAGTTCTACAACTGCAAGCGCAGCGGCAAACGTATATATATATATATATATAGTTTTTTTATTCACCAACAGCTTACCGCCAATGCAGTGCGTCACTGCGTGATGAAACGAAAACCCTCAAGTTATATCGTGGGACCCAGTGAGGCGGTGAACCGCCGAATTGTACAGCATTTGCGTACACTGTGACACAAAGTGAACCTGCAGTTTGGGGCGGGGGTGTGCCAGGTTCTGCGGTCACTCCCGAGAAGAGCCCAGGTCCCAATCAGATCTACTTGAATTAAAGCATTTTTTAAGTAGGTCGTTTTTAATTGTAGACCATCCTCCGTCCCTACGGGCTTAGTACTCATCCTGAAGCATATCTTTAATGCACCAAGAGCCGGATATGTTAAGCTATCTAGGGCTTCCCCAACAGTTCTTGTGGTTGGAGAATAAACCACACCGCTGTGGTATATCATCTCATCTTAATGAGCATTGCTCAAAGAACATTCGATTAATAATAAGGATCGAACCGGCGACACCTCAGTACATGGCAGGTCCACTGTGGGCACTGAATCCAGTAACTTCCTTTCTTAAGTCAAACTATTTGTCATTTATTTAATTATTAGGATGGGGCGGAAGCGTACAGTCTGGCATGTCGCAAGGCTATATCTCCAGTCAAAAATGTCCGTTTTTTAGCAGTAGTCTTCATGTTTAAGATTGTTCTGGGGGCTGAAATATGGTTTAGACAGGGTTTTATTTGTATCTCATGTCAGGCTGTCCACCAGCTATTGAAACAATCCAACTAACACAAAATGTATATTTTGGGAGGTCCAGGGTTTGGACGTATTCAACGCCTTGCACCTTTAATCCGGTCCTGCATGTAACAGTCGCCACATATACACTAGGTACATAGTGCATGGATACCACTACCTGGTATAAACACCGCCTCTTCATAAGGAGCACAAGTTGTGCGCCTGCCAGTTCTTCCTGTAGAGGCATGCCAAGAACCATGCAGTGGAACGTGCAGCACGTCTTGACGGAAGCGTAAAGAAGATAAAGGGCCATGAAGACAGCCTTCTGAAGTGTAAATTATACTCTATTTAAGTGAAATGAACAGGATTGAAATGCACGTAATGCTGTTAAACAAACATATTTAAGCAATTAGAGGTGCACAAAGGAAATTATTTTGTTCTATCTCATTGAAATGTGGCATTGCTTCTCATTGAGGAAGTGCAAGTAACGAAGGGCGAAATGGTTGAGTAGAGTTTGATGCTCCTCGTGCATTCTTCGGTCGGTTATTTGGGCCCGCGACAGGCTCTTTGGAGCACGTTAGGTTCAATTGGGCGCCAGCTCATAGTGGCTGCAAGGTCATGTTTTCACACGCTAAGGTAAAAATAAAAGTGCGAATACGATAAGTTATATATATATATATATATATATAATAGACATTCATATTATAGCAACAAATTCACGAGATCAATTACATTATAAAATTCCTAACATTTTGCAAAAATATATAAAATATGTAAATCCTCCTATTTTAAGTGACAACGAGAATAAACACACTTTATTAGCCCCATTTTATAAATTTTAAAATCTTATATTATATACGTATTTTATAAACCGTATATATATATATATATATATATATATATATAAACGTGTCTGCTTTTAATCTGTGCTGGCAACCGGCGATTACGATACAGTCCTTTGGCTAAGTCGAAGACGCCAGCAGGCATACTTAGAAGTCTACCGAGATCTACACATTGACGCCATTGAACAGCCACGTGCCACTCAGTGGCAGAGGCAGCAGCAGCAACAACAACAACAAGGGCTGCCGCGGCAACTAGATGTTATTCTCCGTTCTTCGCTTGCAATTTGCAGCCAACAACAACTGTCAATTTTCGCACAACAATGAATGGCCCGAGGCTTTGGCTGCGTTCGCTCGAGGTGCTTCGCTGGCCAGCCGTTTGCAAGCGCAGAGGGCTGGCGATGATGCGGACAACGTATTGCTACGTCACGTATGTACATACAGGCGTACAGACCTGCAGACTGTACTCATCCCCGCTGTACCCAATGCGCACTCGGATCGACGCTTCATACACACCAACATGAAGTAGACCGGCCAGATAGCTGGTTGAATATTTCTTACCATCTGGACCGCGTCTATGTAGATGGCCAGCGTTGGACAACTCATCACCGCTGCGACGACTTGGGCAATGCGCTTGCCGTCTAATCACTGCAGCTCTACTCCTTGCAAGGGTATCTGAAGAAGGCCATGTCGCTTCGTTTTGGTTGTGAATACCAGCAGTTCGCTACTTTAGTGACCATACCATCTCAAACGACGTAACCGACTAACCATGATTCGTTCGTCGAGAAACCCAACCCTGCAAAAATATCTGCATAATTCCTCTCGTCGAAAATGGTAGACTGGATGCTAGGCCAAGCTTCTCCGTAGTGACAAGCTTACCCTATTTAATATTAATAAAACTTTCCAGTTTCGTACAGATTTCGTAATGGAAGTGTATATATATCTATATATATATATATATATATATATATATATATATACACAATTGGCGCTGTTCTGTTGAGTGTCAGAAGAAAACAAACGTGGTGCGTGACTCACAAATGCAGTTTTTCTTTGTAGCAGTGCTGATAATTTAGCGATACTACATTGGCTTTAGCGTCGCGCAGTCTAACTGCAATACTTTTGCCACTTAGCGTGCAGTACGCATCTTATAATATTTAAAGGATCGGACCGACTTGTGCATGCGATACGTATTCTATTACAAATTGCAGACTTTATCAGATCTTTTCTGATGGGTCAGTTAACAAATGCCGGGAACGCTGACATGCATTTCATGTATGATAGAGAGGTAACGTGAGGTGCGTGCGCCGGTTGTACGTGGAGCGTAATCCGAAAAGACGCCTACCTTATCGTAATACGTTTACGAGATTTTTATCAAATTGGATCAGTTCACGGTCATTTCTACGGTCGACGCCAAATGCCTACGGACGATGAGAACGCCAATTATCGTCGAATAACTAGCCCAGCGTCTTTGGGCAAGCATGAGGGCATTGGTCACAAGTGTCGGTGCGAATAACAATACCGTGCACAGGATACTGACCGACGAAGAGTTGCATTCGTACCGGGCTCATAGAATTCATGTTTTATGAGCCCATGTATTATCAGCTACGTACTGGTTTCTCTCGCTGGTTTCTGCAGCGAGAAGAAACTAATGTGGAGTCTCCGCTTCCCTGGTGCTCTTTACGGACGAGGCTTCGTTTACATGAGAGGGTGTATTTAATACACATAATTCTCAATAAGGCATGTACTCCAGATTCGCTTCTCCGTAAACACCTGGGCTGACATGGTAAATGACCACATTGTTACTTTCCGATAAATTAAGTGGAGAAGCGCACCGCACATCTTTGAGCGATACATTTCCAGGACTGTTGGTACGAGTTCCACATCATATTCGTTCAAGTATGTGGTTCCAGCGTGACAAACCTCCACCACACAACTCCGCTGCTGTGCGGGTTTACCTAAATAAAACCTTCTCAAATCGGTAAATTAGTCGATGCGAGCCCATCGCTTGGCCGGCGCGATTTTCCAACCTTTTAAATGTCGACACTTTCTATTGAGGCCACCTGGAAAGTATCGTTTACACGACCCTCGTTGACTTGCGTGAGGAAGCAAATGCCCGGAATATTTGAACGCGTTCAGCGAAACCTCTGCAACCGCTACCAAACATGTATAATGACAGGCGGAGGCTCTTTTCAGCATTTTTTAAAATTAAATAACGATTTGGTGAGCTGCTAGAAGTCACTTGACTAATTCAGTTGATAAAGCAAGTCGAAATGCCAGAATGTGCATGCATTCACCCTGCCAAAAGGATCGTTATTAGATGTTCATTCATTTGCAAGTGATAGTTAATATAAGCATAATTAAAAGAAAACAAGAAATTAAGCGGGAAGGCTAACTTAAAATAATTGCAGGGTTTAATTTCCTAAACATTATCTTCAATACAACATTTATTTTTTCTATTTTGAGCTAAGTTGAATGCAAATCAACAGATGCAAAAGTTTTTTCCAAACATGCAGATATGGTAGGTTTATAGGATGACTGGGGCTTTTGCAACTGCAGATTTGACGAATTTATGCCAGAATAGAAAGCTCAGTAAAGCATGTTTGGACAATTTCACTCTTACTTTTTGCCGAGTAGAGCAATAAAAAGCTATTAACAAAATTAAATAAAACTGAAATAAAATGCTAATGCGGACTTTGACTTCTTAACTGCAGGCAAGATTTGTCGTGTTCACAACAACGGATTACAATGCCGAGTGACTTTCCGCTTTCAAGTGTCCAAACATTAATTTTAAGCATTATTTTTGATAAGTCAAAATTTAGCGAATCAGTAATATCTTAAACATCAAACGAATTCTCGATATCTTATACGGATATCGAGAAAGTAGAATGTGTGCGGCAACCCAATATGTTGTTGGTTTTACTCAAACAAAATTCGGATATACTAGGCGCAAAGTTAAGATGTTTAACCAGCCATAAAACATTGTAATTGTCATGAGTTAGTTAATCGGACACTAGTTTCAAAGATGGACCTGAACGTCATATTTGATGAATATTTATAATCTAGTTGCACGTCTTGGAGATACCCAAATCGACATCACCTATTTCTTAACATTTTTTGATACTGCGCACTCTTCTATTACGAAATGCTCCGTTTTGTGTGCAGCTTTATATCTAAATGAATCAATTGTGATGCCAACCTACTGTTCCTGTTCTGGTTATCTTTGGGAAAAATGTAAGACAAATATAATCGGTTGGCCCGCAAAACAATCGAGGCTAGTTCGAGAAACCATGCTTAAAGTCATAGGAAACGAAGTTAACTTACGCGATACGATGTTTAACTTGCTTTGAGACACCTTGGATGTAATTGTATTTACGTTAAGCTAACTCATATTTAATTAATGAAGCTACCCAACAAACCATTTAAGTAGCTCAACGTGATACGCCAAATAATTTTCTGTTCACTACGTATGTCGCTGGGCTAAGTGAAGCACTAAATAATGTCAAAGCTGTAGATTATTTTACGGAGATGATATGGTTATATTTAGTTAAACCAATATTACATGGGGTGGCGGATGGATGAATCAACTAGTCATAGTTGTCATTAACTCACTGGAAGTGTCGCCAGTTCGGTCCCCGTTGTTGATCGAATTTTCTTTAGGCGGCGCTCATTGAAAATAGATGACAAACTATACCACTAGGAGTAGATTGGTTTATCAATGGCCACTGAGAGTCAGTGACCATTCCGCCATAGGTAGAGAGCGCTGGATAGTCTAGAGTTAAGAACAACGTTCCACAAAATTATTTTAATTATAAAACCTGCATGGATTTCTATTTGCATCAACAATATGCATGGTACACTCGCCATCAATAATGTAAATACCAATGTTCTAACCTCGAAACAGCGGTCGAAATAAACACGTGCTGACCACTTTGCAGCCTCGCGACAGCCATTTTATAAAGAAAGGGTACTGTGTTGAATTGTCTAAAAAATATGATAAAGTACTTCGTGCGGGCCTTTGCAATCAATTTGGCAAATTCCAAAACATATATATATATACATCCATCTCATTAAGGGAATTTGCATTTTATGTATGCAACCATGCCCAACCGAGCAACCGTGTTTAAGAATTTTTAGCAGAGCTATAGTTCTCGCTCTTCACGTCGGCAAGACGCCTAATGAGATTATAAAGTTCTTTCGATTTCCGAAAAAGACGGTTTACACGAATGCGACTATGTAGACGACTACAGACGAACCGGACGGGTTTCTTGACAGCAGAGCGGAACATTCGCGAGAGAGTGCGCTGAGTGGGGATTCCAGAACTAAGTAAGGCACTGCAAATATGAATATTTTGCAAACGTACACGTGAACGATTCTCGTACATCGATGTGCGCTTTGAGCTCTAAATTTATGTGTCAACGCGAACCATTGGTCAGTCTTATACCACAAAAGTTAGACAGACTCTCTCTGGTGCCGATAAAACGAACGGGCTAACTTAGTGTCGGGTGCTCCTAGGTTTTCTTAGGCACAAAAGGCAGGCCGTGTTTTACTTGTCTTTCGCTAAGCGTAGTTCGTCGTAGACGCCAAATCGACCGGAGAATTAGCTCTCGACTCGTCAACTATCCAGAAGATAAGTCGATTCCTGCCCCGGACTGGAGTGTACTTTCCAGTTTATGTGTATGTCTTGCATGTGGTGTTGGTGTCTAGTGAGGGGTATGTAATCATATGTTTTTCTAAACAGCCTACCAGTAACACAAAGAAGTTTAGTTGTGTGTTCTACGTGCTGCAGTGAAAGCAGTGGTCTATGTCTAATGGTTTGCAATCTGTGTTTCAGCAAAACGGCGCACACGTTCATACCAGCTGTGTTAGCAGTTCAATGATGGCTGGCTGAGCCTAGCAGTCTAGATTTAAAACCTCTGGATACGCTTTTTTTCTTCTTCCCCTTCTATACGAATTGGCTAAATTCTAAATTTATTTAATAAAGAAAAGTCTATCTATCTAGAAACCTCAGGATTACTATATGTAGGGCGTTTTTAATCGAGAGTCTAACAGAATACTGACATAAAAACACAGTCTCGCTCAGTGCTTTCATTCAGCAGACTCATTTGGATACATTATTTGAACCAGGCGACATTACTTAACAGATTTGTGTGCCGCACTTTTATATGTGTGTCTATGTGTAAATAAATGCTACGACAATTGCTTTGTATCCATGTTCTACACTAGGGTTTTGCAACGTTATCAGGGTGTAGAGTCACACATATATATATATATATATATATATAAGAGGTCACGCGTGAATTAAGTGATACAAGGAGTTTGGGCGGTTAGTCTTACCAAAGGTCTAGTGACATATCTAATCAAACGTAATCAAAGAAGCTTTATTAAAACCCTCGTAAGATTTATTTAAGTCTATACATTTGTGCATCTAGAGCATATCACCAAGTATGTGATTACCCTCCACTTGTGCAAAACCACAAAACTTTATTTATGACTTTATACACGTATATATATTACAATGCAATAACAGAGATATGCACCCTTAGCTAAATACCAAGCTAAGGCTAGGTGCGAGCACCTTGTGTACGCTAATTGCCAAACCATTCAGAGCAGCGCAAAATCTTCGAGGCTAAGCCGCGACGTAAATTTGGCAGCTAGAACGAGAACCTATAATGTGCGTAGAGCGATTGCCATTCCATTTGTCCAGACCACTCGAAAAATGCATTTTCGAGGGGGAGGCAGTCATAAACGCGTCTAACACACTAGCAGATGTGTGGGTAGAATTGAAAAATCATATTTGACTCGTCAAGGCTTGGAAGCTTAAAAGACGCCTAGATTTGGTATGAAGTTACAGCGAAGGTAGCTGATACGTCGCATTATCAAGGTCTCCGATCGAACTCGGCCGAATTCGTATCCTGTTCAGACTTTTTCGTCAACAGCGACCTTCTCGTAGCCCGGTGCTTTCGTTTGCTGCGCCTGCAACTCCTGCAAAACCTCAGTGAACGTCAGCGTTTCCATGTTCCTACCCAGCATGTAGAGAATAAAGCACTGACCCGATGTGCACTCCTGTGCTGCCTGCAAAATCATAATTGCCGAAAAATGTAAAGACAGCCGTATACATTCTACGTGACTATATATATATATATATATATATATATATATATATATATATAATGGGCTACAATATAAAACGCAATCATAAAAGACTGCTTTGTGCTAACATTAAAGTTGCCATCATGTGATATGGGCAGTTAGGTAAGCTATAGAGCAGTAAACGGCATCGTCTTTAAATCTAAGACGTGGTATCGTTGAGCGTCACTTTCGCACTCTTCGTTAAGCATTGCCTCTTTAGGCGTTGAAGAGCCTGCAGCGATTGGAATTCGCACTTTCGAATGCGCACTTGTTTTTTTTAATACTCAATCACTAACACAGATAATATATGTAATAGTATATCTCATATGTTGTTGTACCAACCAGAAAGACGTCGGGCACGTAGTAAAAACGTAGCTTGATAAGTCGAGCACGTAAATCACTGCCGGAGAAGAGCTGCAGAATGCGATAGAGAATTGTGCATACGGTGACGGCGCATAAAACACACATCCAAAACCATAGGAACACGTATACCTGTCGATCAAGTTCAAAAACAGGGTTACGGTAATACCATGATCGCTATGTGTAGGGCTGATCGAGAGCCTAAAAAAATACCGACATAACAACACAGACTCGGTCACTGCCCTCATTCAGCAGACTCATTCAAATATGTTTTTCATCTAAATACATTATTTGAATCCAAATTCGAAAGAAAACCTCCCTATACTATCCTCAAACAGGAGAGGAGAAGAGAGGAGAAAGATGCAAACAAAGGTAGTGGTGAGGTAGAAAAAATCCCTTATCTTGTATCTAGTAGCTTGAGGAACATTATATTGGGCTAATACAAAAAATCGTGCTGTTGCTTGTCTAAAGCAAAGATGCAAATTTCGAAAAAAAAACAAGTAGTATATTTAATTAACAATAAAATTTTTCTCTCTTATGCATGACATTTTGCCAATGATGAACCAGCACTCATTTCCAGTTGTTCCCTGATCCCTCTTTTGTAAAAATCTTGCTTGTGATGCAGAAAAAAATCACAGCTTAAGTCGTAAGTGGTGTTTTGTGTTTAATTGGCATTGATCGTTTGATTCCTTCTCAGACGTTCAAAGTGAAAAATGCTTCCGATACCCTACAACAACTAACAAAAGAAACATAACCATGCTTCCGTGAACACTTCGCTTGGGTTGGCTTTGGAAAGCGGCTTCGAGCCAGAATCTTTGCCGATTTTTCATTACAGGCAACCGAACGATACAGAAACGAAGCTTGGCGGTGGCAAATGAAGAGACCAGTACAGACGCACAAGCGCTCCTATTTGTAACAGTTGCTCAGTTTGTGAGACCCCCCGCTTAGCTAATTTAAATTTCTTTCACAAGTTCTTGAGTAGTTATTG